>UFQX01001235.1:0-40731 GCA_900497675.1 Arapaima gigas | reverse complement strand
TGGGGGGGGGGGGGGGGGAGAGGAAAAATCAGGCCCTTTCATTTAGCATCCGGCAGGTGTTAAGAACACAGGATGCTTCTTGCTTAGAGATAGACCTGTTGTTACTGTGACAGCCTCTTTGCCCAGGGTACGATGAAACGCAACTCGCTGGCACCTCTGTGGAGCATTTTAACGCACCGGTTGAAAGCAAATTGCCTTAGAGCAAAACTGGTCATTAAATGAACATTAAAGCCACACTTGAGCATTGTTGGTGGGACTTTGGGCCAACAGCATGTATATTTAATCTGGCTTTAAAAGCCAGATGAGAGGCGACCATCAGGGCAGACTTGCATATGCTGCAGCAGACTGCTGATCCATGAAATTGCATCATTTCTGATTCGGAAAGATTGTACCAATTGCTGTTTGCATGTAATGGGAGTGGGGGCAGAGTGGGAATCATGTTGATATTGCCTTTTTTTCCGCAGGAGTCTCCCTGCCAGAGGAGCACTGAGATATTAAGTTTCCGTTCCGACTCAAAGGCACTGAGCCCTCGCACAGTCTCTCATCTCGGTCCATTACACGGACGTCCACTTTCCTCATAATTTAAACTACAGTTTAATCAGCGCGTTTAGATACGCAGAAGTTCCTGCCGTACTAATGGTTTTTTCACTACCTCACAAAAAAAAAAAAAAAAAAAAAAAGACTCGGTTTTGCCGCTCGGTCCTATAAATAGTCATTGCCATGTCAAGGCCTGATTGCTGGCTTTGTCACGTCTCTGATGATAAACAATGATGAAAGCCCAACAACCTGTCAGAAAGCATTTCAGTGCCTGAAGCTGCATTCACTTTGGAGTTTACTGGCGCATGGTTTAATAAGGTAAAGATCTGACAGGACTACGCAGCAGTGGAAAGGCCAGAACTCGGCCACATTACGTAGACAAATAGCAGTTGACCATTTGGTTATTCTTATTTCCAGTAGACCCTTACGCTCTGAGAAATGTGAAAGGTTCACCTCAGCAATAGCAACCCATCCTGTAATTTCCCTCAGAACCAAACACCCTTCAAAATCCTTCTTCATTAATTTTAAGCGCTGGATTCTTCTTATGCCTACAGATCATGAATTGACTTCTGGATGTCAGTGCGGGACTCTAGTAGGCTGTCAGCACGGCCTGGGCCCCTGACTGTTGAGGGAGAGACCCGACTTGCATTATTCTGGTTCATTAGACATGCCTGTGTAAGAAATCACATCTTCTCCTGCCCTCTCCTCTCCCCTCCGCCACCCACGTCCTCAGCGCCGTTTCCGGGAGTCGAGGAGGACCGTACGGAACTGGCTGTAGCTACAAGCCGCAGGTGATGCATTATTGATGACGCCTGGCTACATGATGGCCCACAGTTAGAGGAACAATAAGCAAACAAGTGATTCTCCAGCTTTCAGCTGTCTAACGCGGTCTCTTGTGCTGCCCTACCGGTAGAGCTCGACCACCCATGGCAGAAAGCCCAGAGGCCAAAGCTCAAGCTCCCCTGTGATGCACACCTCTATCATTCAAAGGGAAAGCTGTCACACTGCTTTGTTGAAGAAGGTTTTGGAACACCAATGAGGTGTTGTGATTTCTCCTTTTTTGCCAAGCCAACAATCAGCATCTCATATTGTTCTTAAGTGGCTACAGCCACTTGAGAAGAGTGCACTAGCACTAGGTTCACAACTGACTGTAGTAACAGCCTGAGAGACCACCCTCTTTTCAGCAGTCGGAAGTCTTACGTGAAGGATATCTATGGCCAGCATACCCATCAGGCTATAAAATCCCCGAAGTGTGAAATCACGTCTTTGCTGTGCACGAGCTGCGCATTCTCCACACCAGGCACCTAATTTACCACAGGGCTTCAGTCAGCCATCGAACCCCCCAATGGGTAAAAACATCATTTTGTATGAGCTAAAACCACAGGCTGTTAGTGGGTAAAGTATTGCCAGTCGCTAAAATCCAGAGTGAAGAAAGGCACACAGTTTATCTTCATAAGGTGTAGATATGTCCTGCCTAGTGGGTTAAAAAGGGGTAAATATAGAGTTGCCTCAGGCTCTGCAATTGAAGTTATTTCTTCACACTGGTGACACTGCTCTTGGAGATAAGCTCGAGAAACCATTTAAAGCTTTGGTGGTCCCTCATTCTCCGTTGAATATGAAATGTAGGGGTACTTATCATAATGTTGATTCCAGAATGTGAGAAATTGCTCTGTGGAGAAGGAGCCAGGGCAGGTCATTGGGTCACTGTACAGTTAAATATTGTTACTGAGGGGAGAAAAAAAAACAGATTTCACAGCCATATGGCTCCTGAATAATTCAACCTACAAAGACGGCATTAAATTAGAAGGTGCGACCTTGGCTGTTAGGTAGGTGTTCAACATACGCTTATCGCTTTGTATTTAATTAAAAAAGCTGGAAAAATAACGAAAAAAAAGCGACTTGTGCCGGGAGTTTCTAAGACTGTTATCAAACCGAACTGACTGCACCGTGTGACTGACCTGAAAAAGCAGACGTAAAAACGCAAACTCCACAAAACGGCGATGTGCACGAGGTAGCCGGGGGCCGTAAGTGAAGTTCAGGCACAAAGTGCATTCGGTGCTAATAAATGTGTAAAAATTGTTGAATAATTATGCAGGGAAATGTATTTAAAGCCACGGTAATATTCCCGCTGGGCGATTCCAACAACAGAGTGGCATTTTTAGATTTCAGCGGAAGGCTGTAATGCCAGATGGCACACTTAGTGGCCACTAGTGCCTTAGTCCAATTGGACTCTGCGGTAAACATAAACTGCAATAAAATGAAATAAGACCACCAATCCACCCCCCCCACCCGCGACACACACACACACACACACACACACACACACACACACACACACACATACACTTTATTGAAAGACATAATTTTCCGGTGATGGTTTTGCACATTACTGCAGTCCCCCCGTGAGAATCGGGGAGCTTTGAAAATAGATTATGTGGCTATTTCTCCATTTGCCAGGCCTAACTAGAATTCTGTTTGAACACATTTGCAAGTCAAACACAGTAAATGTCACCGTGATACCGTCCGCCTGGCTAGTTCATGTAACACTGTAAAAGTCCACCCTGTCTCCGTGTGAATTTGTACCCGTGCGTTCCGATGCGACTGGATCAAACCTTACTCCTCACGTTCCTTAACTTCTGCAGGGTTATTGAGGGTAGGTTGTTACCTTTCCGGGCTGCACACCTTGGATGTAAGAGGAGAGGATCGCCAGTTCATTTGCACAAAACGTTTATATCTTTTTAAATGGCCTTCAAGTCTTTATAGACCAAATAAATTCACACACCGGAGAAACAGACGTTCTTTGGGCCAATTCTGCCGTTGCCTTCTAGGCCTCGAGACAAAAGCAAGCGGACAGTACGACTGAAATAAAACTCGTGGGTGTCGGAAGTCACGTGTGCGTGTTTTAGTAAACGATTTTTAGGTATTCCCCCCCGAGAGGAAGGACACTTTATCTTTCACCTCCCATTATGTTTGAAGTTGCCTATGACATTTGAGACACACCATTCATTATGAGATGTGTCATGCTGTTTATAAAGTGACGCTCGGGGCTTCAGTCCATCATCTCCAAATTAATAACAAAAGTGCAGTTAATGACTTATAAGCACCGAGTCTATTTTATTACCCATATTCCCACTTCGCTGAGGTAAAGTGGCCGCTAATCCATTTTGGCCTTTGTGAAAGGGCAGAAGTTATCAAGTTTGGTCCGTGGATAAAATTGCATTTTTTTTTATGGAATATTGAGACATTTATGCAACGCTATTAAAGCGAGTACAGCTTGGTTATGTCTTATTATGCAAAAGTAATTAAAACGCTGCCTTGTCTAGTCCTTCGGGAATATATTAAATAAGGAAACGTATCTCCATAGGATACCAAGACACGGTCTTTATTTAACAGAACTCCAGGATTTAATTGAGATTGACTTCTGGTGGTGGGTCCAGATTCGAGCAGGTCACAGTGTAGTTTTAGGACCGCTTTCTCAATCTCCCTTCGGGACTTAGGAACCGTAGCTGGCAACCTTAGTGCAACACAAATCTTGTCGCACACGACCGGAAAAAGCCAGTTAAACAATTACCTGAAATATGCAATTAACATTACAAGATTATCGTTTATATATAATGGTTGCACATTTTGACGTACCTGCGATTAACTCAAATTATTTCATTTCACGCACATTTTGCCCCCCCCCCCGGCTTTTATGCAAGTTTTGCTGAGAAAAAGCCATTGTTATTGCACGCCTACACTCAGCAGCCATTTTATGAGGTCGACCTGTTTAACAGGACCCTCTTTTGACTCCAGGAGAGCAGGGACTTGGTTCCACAGGGTTCGTTCTCCATTGTCGGCTTTGCTGCTTCTGCAGACGTTTTGATGTCACAGTCATTGTGTTAGCAACACAATTCCAGCTCGTTCCAAAGATGCTCTATCGGGTTGGGGGGGGAGGGGGGCAGTGCAGGCTACTGTAGTAAAGTAAGGTCACTGTCGTGTCGTGTTTGCTGTAGTGCGTAAAAAAGCCACAAGATCGGCTGTGTCTGAAACGCCGGAACCAGAGCGACCGGCACCGATGACTGAGTGGTCTCCACGGTCACTTAGACCACACGTCTTGTCCGCACCAATGTCCGTTCAGACAGTAACCTGACCTTTAGACCTTGCCTGTGTGCCTCACGCACCGAGTCGCGACCGCGTGCAGCGGTCGCTGCGCCGGGCGAGCTGTGCGCTTTAAACGGACACGTGTGCCTAATAAAGTGGCCACCGAGCGTAACTACTCCAGCCCCGAGGTGGTGTAAGAGTGTTGTACAGTAAATGGTTTACGCTTTTTTTGTGTACTATGACCCTTTTCTTGTTTGTTTCTGTCCCTGTTCTCACCCGCGCCATCTGTGTGTCCATATTGTGCTCCCTCCCCACCGTGCTCCTCCTTGGCTGTGCTCCAGAGCTCTCCTTCAGCCTCCTGCTAGCTGTATTTGTGGCCTGTGGCCTGGCCCTGCTGGCACTCTGTGCCTTTGCCTCCTGGAAGCTGTGCTGGGTGCCCTGGCGGAGCAAAGCTCCGCCTTCCGCCACCGCCGCCGCCACCGCCGCCCTCCCCCCCGCCTGCCCGCCTGAGGGCACCGCAGCCGCTGACGACCGGTCACTGCAAGTCCACCAGCTCCTGGCTGACACCATGGCGACGGAGAAGCTCAAGGACCCCGCAGCACCCGCCGGCTTCCTGGAGGCAGCGGTGAAGATCAGCCACACGTCACCCGACATCCCGGCTGAGGTTCAGCTCTCCATGCGGGACCATATCCTGCGGCGCACGCAGCGCATGCAAAGGCAAACCACGGAACCAGCGTCCTCCACCAGGTTAGGTGCGACCGCCGGGGACAGGGGACTCTGCCCCACACGACGGCCAAGGCGTAAAAGTCTTGCTTTTGTCTTGGATAAATTACCCATCCTTTTGGTGTAATGTGCTGGAGTCCTTCTCAGAGGGGTGAATCCACAGTGCTCTACAGCTAAACACGTGCAGAATATCATACGTCTCTTTTGAAAAACTTGTCCAGAGCTGTTTGATGGAAATGTTCCCGTTGTACCTCACTGGAAAAATCACGGCCTTATTTTTTGAAACTTGACAGAAATTAAACTTACAGTAGCTGTGGAGAGAAAATATACATAAAGAAAACCTGAGATTTTTTTCCCTACCATTACAAACCTTTGCTGTCATCTTGATGGTTCGACTCTCAAACCTAAGAAGCCAACGTTTTTGGATGGTTTTAAGAACAGAACTGAGGAGATTTTCTCATAAGTGAGGGAAAAAAAGGAGTTCTCTCTGGATATACTTTCTTCCAGATGAATGTGCTTAGTTAGAGATGTAAATCGTAAGGTTGGCTCTCGTTTTAAACCCCGGGCACATTTGTTGCTCCGTTTTGCTCTTCTTACTGTTACATTCAAATCACAGCACTTTAGAACCTCCTATGGCACCAGTCAGTAAAGAAATGCTCATTCACATGTTATTTGCTTCGCAAAAGGCCCTTACATGGGTCGACTTAGACAGTCATTAAGAGAAATTAGAAGAAATGATAATGAAGCACGAGAAAAGTATATGCAAGTCATCAGTAAAACTGTTCTAGATTGATATCACGCAGACACCCACTTGCTGCGATATGCAACAGTAACAGTGTTGAGGTACAAAGTTAATTTATCCATGTCAGTAAGTGGCTCATTTCTATGGAGAGTCATGCAGAACAAGTGAAAGATAAGGCTGAGGCCAAGTCATCGCTGTTTGCCCCTCATAGTCGTGCTTTAACATTAATCACAGGGTCTCCACACCTGCATTTACCAAGCAGTGTATAGGTTACGGTGTCAGATATATATATATATATTTTTTACGCAAAACTTCTGCATCGAACTGTTTTGAAGGAGCCTTTTTGACAAGGGCAGAAATGATCATTATCTGCTGTACATCTGAGAGTCTCAAAAATCACTGCGGGTTTGTAGCCTGAACAAACTGCAGGAAACTAGTATTCAGTGGATTAGAGTGGCACTTGCTGTTTATTGTTTGTTCGAATCCCGTGTCTGCGTGGAGTTCCCACGTCTGCATTACCTCTGGGTGCTCTGGTTTCCTCCCACAGTCTAAAGACGTGTTTTGTGTTAACTGGTTATTCTAAACCGCCTGTGTGTGCGTGTGTGTTTGTGTGCGTGTGTGTGTGTGGCCATCCTGTGACGGACTGGCATCCCTTCCAGGGTGTAGTTTTATAGTCTTGCGCCCAGTGACTCTGAGATCCAGTCCACCATGACCCTAAGCACGATAAGTGGTCAAGTATGGATGGATGGAGGTATACATCCAAAATGTTAAATAATAACCCACTTTTATTCCCTTTCTCCCCTAACCCCCTTCTTCCACTTCTTGCCATCTCTATCTCTTTCTTCCACGTAGACACAGTTCCTTTAAGAGGCACCTCCCTCGACAAATGCAGGTCTCCAGCCTGGACCTGGGCAACGACTATGTGGATGTGGATGAACAGCCCACCAGCATCGGGCGCATCAAGCCTGAGCTTTACAAGCAAAAAACGCAAGAGGCTGAGGAGGCGTCTAAGGCCAGTGGCAAAACCTGCGGCAAGATCAACTTTTCCCTCAGGTACGACTACGAGAACGAGGTCCTCCTAGTCAACATCCTCAGGGCCTTCGACTTGCCTGCCAAGGATTTGTGCGGCAGCTCTGATCCCTATGTCAAGATCTACCTGCTGCCCGACCGCAAGCAAAAGTACCAGACGCGTGTACACCGCAAGACCCTCAACCCCACATTCAACGAGTCCTTCCAGTTCCCTGTGCCCTACGATGAGCTGGCCAGCAGGAAGCTCCACCTGAGCGTCTTCGACTTTGACCGCTTCTCTCGGCACGACATGATTGGAGAGGTGATACTGGACAACCTCTTTGAGGTGTCAGACCTCTCCAGGGAGACGTCCATCTGGAAGGACATTCAGTACGCCACCACAGTAAGAGAAACCATGTTTCTTCATGCCCGTCTCTCACTCCGGGTTGACTAGGTGAGCCAGGTGGGAGTTCATGCTTTGGCTCCACCTTAATGTCTGGAAGCACACGTCTTACTTTCTATTCGACCTCCTCGGATTTACGTGGAAGTGTCTCTGAAGCCGAACAAAAGCAGACCTTTCACGCACCAAATTTTAAATCCTACTGTACACTTCCGCCTCAGCAAATGTGTTCCAGAACTCCCGATTTAATCGATGTTAGCAGAGGCGGTCAGTTATTTGAGACTTGAGAAAAGCTCAAACGTGCACAATGTTTTAAAATACCGCAGATTAGGTCATAAATCTGAAATGTGTGCTCTTCATAATTTGAATTTTCAGGCATCATATGCTAAATGAGAACATTACAGCTCTAAAAGCAGGGCGGGCCGATACAAACATAAAAATATAGATAAAATCCCAGTTTGGAACAAATTATAGTTTGACGATTTTAACGTGAAAATTGACCCTTGAAAACGACATTGTTTTTTAAAGTGCGTTCGCCAATTTCGCCTGTAACGGAAACTTTAAAAGGCGTCTTAATGCCTGAAAGAAAACTCGATCTGGATTTCGAACATTTGCCACGCATTATGAGAAGCTTCAAAGTAAGCCTGATGCAGAGGGTCATGCGGAAGGACCTGTGAGCAGGACCGCCAAGAACCTGCGCTTGTACCCTCAAGGCTACTGTCCTTCTGTGCTTTTGCACGAGTGACTTGATTTGTATTTCTCCAGCAAACTATGTCGATGCCTGCGCGTGACATTATGAGCCGCTTGTATATTTAAAACGATAAAATTATATTTATAAATCACAATTATAGCTGAAATAATTAGCTGGGATAAGGATGAATTTTCCTGCAAGCAATAAAAGAGATATATCCTCTCCTATCCTATCCCATCCTATCAAAAAAGTCACAACAATGCAGACAATAACAATAATTTTAGTAATAATGTGGGGCAGCAGTTCACATAGTAGTTAGAATTGCTGCTTTGCACTACAAGGATGCGGGTTTAAAACCTGCAGGTACTTATCCTGAATTGCTCGAGTAAAATTACTATACTATATAAAAAAAGTACTATACAGTTACTATATGGGTAACTGTAACACTGCAAGCAGCTCAACATTATAAATCACTAAAAATCAGAAAGAGTCAGAAAGTGGTAAATAAATGCATATGAATGTAAAAAGTCTATCAAAGTGCATTTCTTTGTTGGGACCAGTAATAGAGGCCGATAATCTGATATTCACAGCTGAGTGGCCTGCGAGGGGGTGGCTGCTGGTAGAGCTTCTGCAGCAAAAGGACATGGCAGGAAAAGCAGAGCTTTGCAGCACCTCGGACGTAGAATGGTGACGATTTGGCCAGGACTGGTCTCCTGCGGGGTCCAGTGGTCGGCACCACCGAGTGGGTTGGCCCTCGTAATTGGACACCCTGGCTTAGAATGGTGGATTGCTAACGTATAGTCACTGCCAGCGAGTTACAGTGCCTCTACTGGCCAATGGAGACTCGCAGTCACTGAAGAAACACGTGGTCCAGTGTAGCCCTTTTCAGACCGCTTTGCAAAGCGCCTGCCACCACCATATGTGTAAAACCAGCGCGTGAGCCAGGGCCCGTCTGGGATCATTGGTGCCTAGGTAGATGTCAGGGCAAGTGGACCCAGCAGCAGAACAACATTTGGGGATGATAGAGACTACAGCTGCCCAGGTTAACATGCAGCAGAAAAGTTAGTTGGGGTGATGTAGTGGTCAGAGCTTCCATCACTGGACTCTAAAGGACCAGGTGTGAATCCAGAAGGTTAGCCAGCCACCAGAACTTGGACCTCCATTCATTCATCCATCCATTATTGTTTACCGGTTAATCCTAGGCAGGGTTCCGGTGGTCCGGAGCCTATCGTAGAATCACAGGGTGCTAGGCTACGAAACAACCCCTGCATGGTCCATTGTGAGGGTACTTGGACCTCCGGGGGATTACATTTCTCACTTTGTCGCTGGCAGTTTTTTTTTGTTTTCCTCTCTTCAGCTGCCAGCTGGTTTTTCTGAGCAGCTAACCATGTTGCCTTAAAGGAAAATGTGTGCTGTATCGCTAATTTCTCTGTTCTAATATCCCTGGGAACGTTGTTCACCCCCTCCTACTAGTAATACCCCTAATCATGGTACTTACTCTGAACCTACACACTTGAGGTTACCCAGCGTATAAATGGGTAAATCACAGTCGGTGGCTTTACGTTGTAAGTCACTATGAAGAAAAGTATCAGATAAATCAATAAATATAAATATCAGTCTGGCGGAGCATCCAAAAGACAAAGCTGCTGCCAAGTCTAACATAAACAGAGAGCTTTGGGGATCTCTGCCAGGAGTTTGCGCAATGGGACGTGGTTAATCTGTCCAAACTGTCGGAGGGGGGTCTGTGCCCTGTTCATCAAAGGCCCCCGAGTGTGTTTATGAAATTCTGTCCCGACTTGACTCAACAGCTGCAGGACCGTCCTCTTCCACCTCATATGGTGGATGCTTCGAGGGTGAGATGGTGCCATTTCTTGCAGCACCGTGAGTCACTTATCAAGGGCTCACTGAGTCACTGAGATTTACCTGCTGATGGTCGAACGGACGAATTTAAAGGATGCCTTGAAACGATTCAAAGTCCCCGAGTATATTATCATATTATTCACATTTTCCATCCATGGTGTTTATTTATGTACGTGCAAATCTGTATATGAGCATTCTTTACACGCTGGTACCTGCTGGCAAACTGCTCAAGTACAAATAGATAATCCATCAGGCACGAGCCTTGGTGCTACGCCGAGATTTCCGATAAACAAGTATTACAGAATGCAAAAAAACAGCCCGAGCGCTTTAAACAAAGGACACAGAACAAGAAAGATATGCATAATTAGTGATTTCCAGAAAAGAGCGCCCCCCCCACTGCAGGGGTCCTTCCTGATGCCCTTTATACAGACCTCCCAGAGACCATCATTATCTCACTTTGAACAACAGCCCTGCAGCTGCCTTATGTAACTGGTACCTTTCCACCACACGTTGACCCTTGACCTCTAGCGTTCAAAGAAATCCGCAGGCGCGGAGAGGGCGTATCCGTCCAAAGCAGAATAGGCCTCTGGGGGTCTCGCCGGATGCGGATGACGGTGGGATCGCTGTGAACAGCTGCATTGCGCTGGCAAAAGTGTAATTGACTAAAACAAAGGGCTAATCGTATTTGTCACACACTCCGCTTTCCTTTGAGACACAAAAAACCCATTTTAGCTCATTATGAAAAAACACCCAGTATGACAATGTAAATCGGAGTTTTAGGCCTCTTGTGGCGTTTAGGCACACGGCGGCTTTCTGGCTTAACTGACACACTCGCGTGCTGACAGACTGGAGCCACACACTGCGCCGGTACCTCGCAGCAACAATTCCATCCTGCGGCTCGAGCGATTTGGTAAGAAAGTCGCAAACCACCTACTCGGTGTAATCTCCTAAAGCTCTGCTCGGACCATTAAGCTGCCACGGCGACGGAGGAACAGGATTTGTCCGTCGCTGAGCGGACTTACCGGGCTCATTTCTGACGATTAATAAAAGAGAACCCCACTAGGTGGGGCGGCACTCGAACCGAACGACAACACGTGGAAGCCCCATAGGGGCACGGACCTCAGGCGTGACGGCCGTCTGCGGAGGCCTCAAGGTTCTCCGTCACATAAATTCGCCGCTTTCCTTGCGATGCTTTGCATGGTGGACCCTCTTGTCGAGGTCGGCGAATCTTTGTGCCACGGCTTCCAGGCGCCGGTTCACACCCCCCCCCCAAACTACCAGCCTCCTTGTCTTGGGTGGTGTTACTCATGCCAAGGGCCCCAGGAGGGGGGCATGTCCGGTGACGGACACATGCGCTACCCTACAGTACCAGGCACATCAGGGCTTTTTAAAAAGATCCCTACAAATCCTGCCTGTATCATGCACTCCTTCCCCCTTTTTATTTGACATTATTTTCACGCTTTCCTTCACCTGAAGCTTTTCTCCCAAGCGCTTTCCGGCGATTTACCCGCTTATACAGCAGGCACGTTTTTAACGAGAAAAATTCCACCTGAAGACTTTTTGACAGCCAAAGTGGGATTTGAACCTGGGTGAGATTTGAACCTGCTTGCATCATTATTCTGCATGTGCGTACATCTTTTTTTTTTTGGCCCAACGTGACTCATAATAATAACGCATTCGGATTTCAAGATACTGGAGAAATAGTGAATAAAGTGCCAGCTGTGCAGCTCGAAGGGTATTATAGGAGGAGGTGGGATTTAAACCTTAAGTCCAAAGGTAGCAGCTCTAGCCACTACACCACCTGATGCCTCTGGCCAGTTTACCTTTGTTGCGCTACTCTACCTGTTTCCTGAAGCTGATTTCAGCTGGCACCCACGCCAGTCCTCAGTTGTGTGTTCAGCTCGATATTATGAATCGAACCGATATTCATTTATGCAAAGATAACCCAGCGGTAGGTATATGGGGTGTGCAGAACACACTGGGTCAGTCACCATAGCTCAAACCTCTCTGTGAAACTGAAGGCACGGCCACGTGCATTATTATCGAGAAGGCTTTGTTGACTTTGGCGCATTAGCCTTTGCATTGTTTCAGTTACTGTGCCCGCCCCCGATCAGAGCTCCCGCAGCAACCGTCTGCGAATTTCTGGCCTGTTAAACCCTCTATCGCAATTCAACACAGCACGACTCTCCGACGAGGGACGGGCTCTGCCCCTTTCCCTAGTGCCCCTTCTTTGCTTTGTTATGTTTCCCGTGACCCCGCCCCCCCCCCCTTTTTTACACCCAGCTGACAGGGTACACTCTCACTCTGGCAGGAGAGCGTGGACCTGGGGGAGATCATGTTCTCGCTGTGCTACCTGCCCACTGCAGGGAGACTCACGCTCACGGTGATCAAGTGCAGGAACCTGAAGGCCATGGACATCACAGGATACTCAGGTGCCCCCTCGTAGTGTGTGTGTGTGTGTGTGTGTGTGTGTGTGTTTGTGTGTGTGTGAGTGTGTGGCCATGGCTACATGCATTCTACTTGGGATAAACTGCCTCATTTCATGGTTTTCTTGAATTGTGAGTATTCTGTATAACACACATGCGTCTGTGAATTATATATGTGCACATCCCATGTGCCTTTGCAATTAATGCTAAACCTATTTAGCCAAATGCAAATGAGCTGACAAGAAAAGAAGCCAAAGCGAGGAATCCACATGCACGTCTATTTCCAATATGCTGCTGAGCATCACCGATGTTGATAAGACTTAATCGTTTTTCCGCCCGGAATCACCAAAGTTAGACGCTACCCGAAACAGTGCTTAGTTTGTACGCCCGCCACACGCACGGCGTGTTTGGCATTGGTTTGCTCAATTTACTCTGGTTTCTCATAAAGGATTCATAACAAGCTGCCTTCATTGTCTAAGGTGATGCAGGGGGGTCACAGCACACTTATTACAACGGAAGATCTGACACGCTGGATTTCAGCTACTGAAGCAAATAAATAAGTAAATAATCTGTCCAATTTGTATATTGGACAGACATTGTTTTAGGTGTGAATTATTTAAAAGAGTTGTTTGTGTCAGTTCCGTCGGGGGATTTCTGTCCGTTTCAGCGGTTTGACATATGCCATTGATACCCGGGCTGTTAATACATTATTAATCCTACATTCGGCACTAAATGACAGAAGACATTTGCTCGGAGCCACCATATCTGAGTCACATGTCACCCAAAGTGAATCTGGCACATGTTGCGGTCGTCTTAATTTGTCTAGACTTAATGTTGTAGAAAGTTAAACGCCTCCGGCCAGTGTTTTCAGCCGCAGCCTCGACAGCCTTGGCTGAATCCGTGAGCGACAAACCGGCACTGGTTCCCTGGCAAACGGTCCTGGTTTTTCCACAGCTCCTGTCTCGAGGCGATGGAGCTTCTGAACGCCGATCTGAAATCAAAACGAGCGCTCAAACAGCCGATTCTTTGTTCGGCCTTTTTCTTACCTCCTGGCCTGATGCTAGTCGAGGTGCCGGTGGTGGACGGAATGCCGAGCGTGGCCTCATCCACCGCAAGTACTTCAAAGACTGAACGAGAATGTTATAGCCTGGCGATGTCGGAAAAAAAAAAAAAACAAATTACGAACAACATAAAAATCAATTTTTAACGCCAGGTCATATTGTCAAAGGAAATCCAGGGCCATTAATGGAGCTCAACAGTTAATGAAAGGGTGAGCTGCCCAAGGGGGGACCAGATTACTACTTGAGATCATGCAGCTCCCGCTACATCCGCCTAAATATCACTGGCGGAATAGCAACCTGCTTTTACAAAGGCAATTACGAGTCAGCGAGGTCTCGACACAGCTGGCGCGAGCGGGCTCCAACTGCCGAGGACACGGCTGTGACACAGATCGACGGCTGCAGAAAAGGATCCCTTCTCGTCGCCCGACATCCCTGTGACAAACGCGTCTTATTAAGTTGGGCTGGTTGCGGTGTGGGCACGCCTGTCGAAAGCGTTATCCGCTGTTAACCGCCTTTCCGATGTGCAGACCCGTACGTTAAGGTGTCCTTGATATGTGACGGGAGGCGCCTGAAGAAGAAGAAGACCACCATCAAGAAGAACACCCTAAACCCCGTCTACAACGAGGCCATCATCTTCGACATCCCGCCCGACAGCATGGACCAGGTCACCCTGCACATCTCCGTCATGGATTATGACATGTGCGTATCCCCCTCTTTGTGCTTCCTCTTCGCGCATCATAGGGAGGTCGTGAGCGTAACCCATGCAGCAGGGTGCATACGGCGCACGGGCCTGTCACTCCGTCTAGTTTGAAGCCACTATGCGTTGGCTGCGTCCCTTAATGCCCCTCTGTGCACTTGAAGGGACCTGTATGGATCACGCTCCGATGGAGCTGTTGTCATGCTGTTATCTTACAGTTGTGCTCCCTGCCTATTGGTTGTTATGCAGCCGTTCACAACCGACATCTTAAATTCCAACGTCCTGCTTTAAACGACACTGTTTTTCATAAACTGTCACCTCACCCTTGATGTGCCAAGAGTTTCCATTAATCACCCCCTGCTCACAGAGAGCCGACAGTCCGACACGATGTTCTTGCTTCTGAAATAACTGCGAAGCTTTGCGTAGAAGTGACGCTGGGGAGCTGCCGTACAGCATACCGACAGCCCGGACTTTTCTTGACCTTTCGGGGGTCCCATGCCGATGTCTCCTGCCTCTAGGGTGGGCCACAATGAGATCATTGGGGTGAGCCGCGTCGGGTGCAGCGCCGAGGGCCTGGGCAGAGACCACTGGAACGAGATGCTCGCGTATCCCCGCAAGCCTATCGCTCACTGGCACCCCCTGCTGGAGCCCAAGAAATCCGACAAGGAGGTTGGTGACCTCAGTGTTTTCCACTCGCTCCGTGAATTGTTTTAGACCAGAAAAAAAAAAATTCACAAGTGCAGAAAGCGTGGACTTACTGCGCGAGTCGGTTCGGTGCTGCAGATGTTGATTTTTTTTATGGTTTTACAGCCTCCCATGGCTCATTCATCAACTTCATAACAAATGTTTCCCTTTCCAGGCCACAAACTCATTGGCCCATGTGGTAAGGGTGAATCGGAACGACTTTCTGTCCACGTGCTCCCCGTTCACCTTCTGACTTTCCCTCTCATCCCTCCACCTCCATCACACTAAATCAACTCTCTAATCTCTGTCATACGAATCCATGATAATATATGTAACATGTATGTGTGTTTAGCACTAAGCAGTGACCAGAAAGACATTTAACTGTAATACGTCGTATTCCCCATTTTGTGTTAGATGCATATTAGAGCCCACTAGCCGTCTGACTGAGGTATGTGTGAACATTGTTGAGATCGACCCATTGTTTACCACGTGCAAATCCACTCTCATTAAAGGCAGGTCGCAATGGATGCTTCTGGTACAGTGTTGCCTCTCTCTCTGTCTGTGTCCCTCTCTCCAGTGGAAGGCCCGCACCGCCAGTTTCGACAGCCAGGGGTCCTGTCCATCCCCAAAGCCTCCTTCCAGCCCCTAAGACTGGCTACCAGGCTTCACCCTCCCCCTCCCAAAAACCCTCGCCGTCCATCAGCTCCACTTTGGGGGCCACCGACCCAGTGTCTGTGTATCCGCCCGAGAAACCTGCCACCCCCTCGTCTGCACATCTTCAGGGTGGACAGGCAGCGCTCCTGAGCACTAATTCTCGATCGGTGGTCGCGTCATTTGTTTTGGCCCAAAACGGCTCGGGCTAGTATTTAATGTCAGGCCAGCCGATCCAGCATCGGCGCTTGGGGTTTGACAGCTGGTGAAGCTGTAATTCTTACTGTGCTTAAAGCGCCACCTCAGCATTCCCAGAGCTGCCGGCATCTGGGCAAAGGCAGGAGATTTAGGATTTCAAGGGCATTTCTAAACAGAGGCCGCCTACGATCAGTTCAGGGAGATCCTTCGGGCTCTTTCTACGTTCCACAAATTTGCGACCGGCTCAGAATTCACACTTGGAAAGCGGTCCTTGACTTGCTCAGAGAAAAGAAGGCAAAACGCGTCTTCGAAGACAGAGTCCAACCACTGACGCCTTTACCAAGCACTTCAACCTTTTACCGTGCCGTCGAGAGTGGGAAAAAGCTGCACGGAATCCGAGGAAGCATCAGCGTAAACACGGACGTTTTATGGAAAACACCACATGCTGTACGGCGACGGATCACCCTGCTGCTCTGTTGCCCCGTTGGAGCGACGGGGCGCCTCGAAACCATCATGTAGCGGTTCTTTTATTTTTCTTACGAAATTCACGCCCAGCAAAGTAAAACTGCACCGAGTTGAGTTTGCCAAGATAATACGAGGAAAAGCGAGCGGACGAAGCCGGCAAATTGCCGCCGTCGGTTTCGTGTGAAGATTAACGGCACGTTCAACAGGCCTTTTCAAACTGACATCGGGTTATAAATAAATGTGACTTACAAAGCCGAGTTAGGTCATCGAGGCACTTTTTATTCAAAATGCAAAATTACATATTGAAAAGCCTCCCCTGGCCGCTTTAAATCTCATTTTAATTTTTTTTTTTTTTTGGAATTTATCGATTTGTTTTTGCCTGATGTGACAGGAGAACGCAGGCGGTGCGCAAAGTTTTACGGCCAACTTGTGCTGGTTACCTCTGTCTTTGCCGAAGCTGCTGTTCTACCGCCGTTGCTTTGGACTGTTAAAACACTTTGCGACGTCCGTGTTATTCCGTGTACGACTATTTCCCCACCCCCAGCAGCCCTGTGTGTTATGGTCTTAAACACCTGTCACTTCTGACTTACAACCTGTGGTGGTCTTACTGTGGTAGTTGTGGACAGACGCTTAAAAAAAAGTCTCGTGCGCCTTGAGATGAGCATTCTAAGATCGGCACCCTGGGAATTGCAAATCCGAGTTTCCGGAAAGCTCCTGCACGCGTTTAAAAATGGGGAAAATACTCTCCAAAGTCAAGTGTGTGAACAAAGTTTTTTTTTACACGTTGGATATGTCGGACAGTTGTTTGAATGTCGACCCATTCGGAAAAGGGAAAGTTCTACGGTTCCTTTTTTTTTTGTGACAATTTTCAAGCCCTGCCACTGACGCACTTGGAAAAATATGTTGAACGCTGAAATGTTATCGAATCGCATAAACAAAAAACAGCGCTTCTTCCAAATGACCGTGGCCACCATTTAAATAAATCTTTCAGTAGTGATAATTCAGCTGTTTCCTCTTTTTTCATAGCATATTCCAGCGGAGACTTTTTCGCCGTGTAAAAACTGCATAATGCAACTAACAGCTCCATTTGTACGGAACCCGTGTTTGCTGTCAGCACCCGACACAGCCGTGGTTCCCTCAACAGCTGGATTTGCGAGACGGATGAAATTTAATCCGTGCGAAAATTCCATCAATGATCCTCCAGCTTCCTCATCTAACATTTAAAGGTTAAGAATAATGTAGCCCACGTGTTTTTTCGCCCACGACATGATCATACGATCAGTTATAAGAACCGATGCCTTTTTTCCTGAGGCGGTTGCCTTCTGCACACTGTGCAAAACCTTACGCTTAAAGATATCGAGAAGCAGTGTATTTCTAATCCTCTTTAAATATATATGTTTTTTGTAAACAATGGCTTGGTACAAACTAAAACAAAGACCATTTGTAACCATTTGTAGACACTTAAATGCAAAAAAAATGGCAACCTTTTGCTAAACATTTTGTAACAAAAGCACAAAGGAAACATCTACCAAGGATCGGAGGGTGACAGCAGGATACCAGTCTGGTCTGTGGTCAGAGCATTTGTTGTTTGACTGTTTCTGCCTTGAACTCGATTGAGGATGAGGACCCTCCCCATCCTTTGTTAATACGAGTGGAAGCAACTGATATCCACTACTGGTCCACAGTTGACGTAATCTGATCCAGTCGGTGTGTTCCAACGTCTAATTGATCTTCTGAAAGACCCCGCTGCAGATGGGCATCCGTCAATAGAGAAACCATTGGAGGCAACTTCTCATCTGCATATCAATGGATGTGGGAGCACGATTTCACACAGACTTTTATTTGAGTGTGTTTCAAATCGCCAAACTGGTCTTCAAGATGTTCAGGGCGATCCTGTTCAGTGGCCCTTTGCTGAGAGTTAGCACAAGGTCTCACCAGGAATCTCTGTGTCTGAACCCAACCCCCCAAACATTTCTTGGTATCAAACTACTCATTACAGAAGTTCTGGATCAAAACTCCCTGTCTGTTCCAGCAGCTGCTAAGAGGGCACTCTTGGGGTAGAAATTCAAGCAGTTGGTGGACACTACCGGGGAGACCATGGGGCTCAGGTGTTATGGCAACATTGCGAACATTAATGATCACGGTTGGACTTCAGATCTCCTCTCGGGAGTGTTTATAAAATCAATAAAAGGGCACATCAACTACAAGAAAAGCTGTAAAACTCACCGAGCCGGTGCTGTTTCCAGTCATCCTCACAGATGCTCCAGGCAAGGCGCCTTGGATGTCTCCCCTACCGACCCACCTCCCGAGATGTGAAGACTATGCTGCAGGGGGCGACTGACCCGATAGACGGCGCCGCATTTCTGACAGCTGTGACATTTCATTAATTGGCAGTTGCGGGTTTGGAAATAAGCGCAACCGCACGTTCAGCTGGGAACATCTCTCAGCACCCTTAAGAGTTTGGCTCAATGTAATTGTTGATACTCACACTATCGTATATATATAAACTGTAATTGGATCTCATATCTACTTTTTGCAATCGGACAAAAAACAGTTGGAGACGATTGTGCATAGTTTGTCTTCCCCCCCCCTTCTTTGTTATCTTCGGTGTGTTTGGTGGTGGTTCTTCTGTCTGGAAGACGTAGAAAGTGTCAAGTCGTAGACTGACTCGGCCGAACCGGTTTTTTCTCGAGTCACTTTGGGCAGTTTATTGCTTCAACTATCATTGTGTGTGGTGTTTCCTAATAGGATTCATGTGTTCCTTGAATTTACCATGCAAACAACCGACTTTCCAATTTTGTATAGAGAATTTGACTTTGTAATATAACTGTTTGAAGCCTGTCTGTGTGTTTTGATGAAGCCACAATAAAGCTGTACGTTCACAATGAGCTTGCGGTAGTGGGTGTCACTATCAGGGGGGCTGGGGAGTGCGGAAATTTGGTCTCTTTGGATGACAGACCCAAACACAGATAAAGGCAAATCCGGCATTACCGAACTTTTCTCCCTTTTCCTCATTTGCCAGTTGGCTTATCCAAATAGTGAAGTATATCTGTTGCTTTTGAAAACGTGCACTGCGCACTTCCCTCTCTATGGCACCATTCCTCGAACCTTTGTTCGGCGCTCTGCGTCGCCCCGGCGACAAGAGCACTCGATAAAAATGAACTGAACAGAGCTTTGAGTGAATAGAAACGTCGGTCTGAGAAATCGATGGTCCACGAGGATCCGCAACGAACGGAACCGCACTGAATCGATTCCTTCGGATTTGAACAGCCGCCTCTTAAAGGTCGTCGTTTTCCGACCGATGAGAAAACTGTATTTTGTGCCGTCTAATTGAAAATGTTTTAGATTCTGTCATTGCATGGAATCATGGGCGCAAACATCGAGCTTCTTTCCCAGGCTGCGCTCTGCACAACGGTTCGCGCTACAGCGAAGTCTTACAGCGGTCGATTGATATGTTCGCGAAAGTCGTGCCGAATGCGCCGTATATTTGTTTTTGCATCTCGGAGGAAAATGTCTGGAGGCAACGAAGCGGTGTCTGGCCTAAATTAAGTTTTTAGGTGACTGCACAAACAAATATGTCCAAAGCACATTATTGTAACTGACAGGGAACCTTGTTAAGAATATGCTGGAGGGGAAGAGGCATTTTGAAATGCTTGCAGGGTTCGTGCAAAAAGAGAATCTGGAAGAGATCCATTAAATTAAGTCTAAGGAATTGCACACGTTGCACGGCTTGCTAACAAAAGCACGGTTTTTATTCAATTGCACACGGTATGGTTTTAGGATGAAGAATGAAATGAGACCCCTCTGTGTTAGACATACTGTATTTTATGTCATATAAAGACTACTGAGACAATATACAGATAAAACTCAACTGTATGGTTACTGCCAGCAGGTGTAGAATTACCTGGCAGGTCGAAATGCTCAGTCAACGTCACTCGGCTGCGCAAAATATTAATGGGATTTAATAGCATAATTGCATTTATGATGTAAGTCTCTCCTCACACTTTTGGTGAATGTTGTTGCAGCCCACGTTATATTCCTGCCGACCCAACAGCTCCACCCCTCTTCGCCCCCACCGTGACACGGTAGGATTGTTTTTTCCACAACTGTTTTTACAGTTTCTAAACAAAAAACACATCGTTGCTCCCGATGTCAAAGCACATGGTCCTAGCTGGTCATCCCAGGCAAGACCACGAAGCAAAACCCCGGTCAGCCATCGCACACAACCGCGGGAGCGGAAACCTATTTACAGCGACGAACGATGAGCGAACGAAACAGCTGCTGCTTGCCGCCAGCTGGAGGTACATAAACAGAAAAACAATTTTCCGAACACTTCTTTCAGAAGGTGAAGTCAAAAGCCCACACGGCACTAAACAGCCCACACCTGCATCACGCAGCTGCTTTTCCGCTCACAGCAGAAGCCTGTTGAACCGCACAGCTGCTGCGCTTCTCCCCTAAATTGGCCCTTTGAAATGTCATCATTTTACCTAAGCTGTAAAACCTCTCACACCTGCTTGTTGTTTTTTTTTTTTTTTTTTTTTTACACCATTACCCCTCCCATCACCACCAGCACCTGATTCAGTCGCTGACTGGCAGGGGTTGGACCGAAGGCATCTAGACCTGCTGCTTCACACTCAGATGAAACAACCGCTTCCGTCGAAGACCTTTCAGTCTACACATATAGCCCAGGATGCGAGTTTAACTGGTTCCCAGAAACGGCTTGAATATCAGGAAGCTGATTTGCATGATGTCTTATGAGAAAAATTACGATTCCTTCCGGGTTCATCTGAGAAACCCCAAGATAATTCCCCCAAAGTATCCCTAAAACGTTCACACTCAAAAATACCTGTTTCAGCATGATGAAGAGCCCTTTACCAGTTACTGAGGTAAGTCATATGCATTTGTGTGCTTATGTGTAGTTAATCTTTTATTAAGTGTCCAACATTGTTTCGCGTCTTATAAGTTGTAACAGCAAGAAGCATTTAATAGTCAAATGTATGCAAAATGAAGAATTGAAATCAATATAAAATAGAAAAACCAATAAAATGTACCTTTTTTAATGGGCTCTTACAAAAATAAACTGTTACTGGGGTAGTTGCCCACCAAACAGCAGTGAACAAAATCACAAAAGCGCAGAATGCATTTCAACACGGACCACAAGAGGTAAAGGCCGAGAATGTAGATGGTGGGCTGGACACAGCGCTGCCAAACCACGTTGCTCTCAAACTCACACCTGTTTTGGATATGTATCTAACGTGGTTTGGTTTTGCTTAAATAGAACTTTTGCGGTGACTTGTGGACCTGGACACTAGTCTCGATGTTATAAATACCGCTCATTCTATTGGAAATTCAGAGACCTGGAGCATGAGCACCAGGGTATAGTTGTATTTTACCAAATCACTTTATTAAACTAACAGGCAGCAGGCAGCATGATGGTCGCATCCATTGACTTTGGATGCATTAGACTTAGATTCACATCTCACCTCCTGCTGTAGTACCCAAAGAAAGGTACTTACTTTGAATTGGTCCAGTAAAAGTTACCCGGATGTGTAAATGGTTTAATCATTTGTACGCTGGTTTGGCGAACGCGTCACCTTATTGAATTAATGTGAATGTAATCTTTATTGCTATTTATTAACTTTGTGGATTTGCCATTGTAGAAGAAGCAAATCTCTCAATATATTACAATACAATTAATTGTTTAATTTCACACGTTTATAGAGACCGTAAGTGTTTCTCGTGCTTTTTATATTGCTATGCTTAATAAAAACGTTTCCAACACTAATTTGAGGAGCTGGAAGTATTAGACTGGGTGTGCATATGAAAGGATGCTTGGTATGCTGTTCATTTGGGGCTTCGGGTCTTCTCGGGAGCTCACACCTGCCATCGAGCGAGGTTGTTGAGCCCCCTGTAGGGATTCATTGAACAAGATAAAGGTGGAGGTGGGGGGTTACAAACAACAGCGCCTGTAAGGTAGTGCTTATTCGGTGGGCACGGCCAGGGGTTTGGTCTAATATTGCCGTTCCGAAATTGTTTCATACAAAACCTCACTGTCACAAAATTATTTCTTTCTAAAGGCCATGTAAAATCCACATATTCTAAAAAAAATTAATGGCTGCACCACTGCAGATGTCTACTGATAGACCAGACATGTCTGAATTACTGCTAATTTTGTACAGACCTGAATATGAGATCCACTGGTAACCAGGGATTGGCTGGAGCCCCATCCAGGGTGAGCCCATGTTCTCTGGCAGAGGCTCTGGGCCACCACAGTACTCTGTATAAGGAGTTACTGAAAATGGATGGATGGATGGATGGATGGATCCTCTGGTGGTCTGTTGGGCTTTAAACGGTGGTTCAGATACTCAGCTCAACATTAGTAACCACATAAGCTGTTATTAATGTTATTCGGGGGATACATATCTCACTGAGTCTGCTGCATAAAATAAAACACAAAATGCATAAAACACTTGGACTTTTGTATGGAATCCCTTTCTATAGACTACATTGTGAAAAGATGCTTGTAAAATTCTCTTCATGCAAGATTTTGGGCTGCTGCTCACATCACGTTATATTTTCACACGTTTTTCTCAGTTGTGTCATAAGAACTTGATAATATGATACTATATTATAATCCAAAGTCAAATAACATTCACCTGAGAACTTGTTCAAAACATTTCTAGCAACATTTATCCTGAATTTAAAACAGGTCATAAAGAAGATTTTTGGAAATTTGAGTTAGCTGATGCCATTTTTTTTGGATTTGGATTTGAACTCATTTAACTGGTAGCGATTTTACACCGCAGGCCTCGCTGCCGTCACAGTAAAACATATTTTGTTTAAAAGTCTAGTACATTTATGTTATTGCAAACAAATGAATAAAAAAAATAATATNCGCTGCCGTCACAGTAAAACATATTTTGTTTAAAAGTCTAGTACATTTATGTTATTGCAAACAAATGCATAAAAAAAATAATACAAATTAACTATAGCGTATAAAATATAAATATACAAATTTTATAAGGTCACATT
The DNA here is from genome assembly GCA_900497675.1 of Arapaima gigas. Taxonomy (NCBI): domain Eukaryota; kingdom Metazoa; phylum Chordata; class Actinopteri; order Osteoglossiformes; family Osteoglossidae; genus Arapaima; species Arapaima gigas. Next base: position 17,473 of record UFQX01001235.1, on the reverse strand, counting down.
TTTTCCAAAAGGTGCAAATATTGGTAAACATGAGCTTTCTTGGAGTTTAATCTTTTTTTTAAATCCTTTTTTAAGTGGCATCAAGGAAAACAGCAGTTTGCCCATCTGAATTATCCCAAATGTGGGGCAGGTTTCCGATACCAGTTTTTTTGGCACTTGGGTTTTATTTAATACTTTCATTTAGGAAAAATATGTTTATTTTTCAGATACATATAAAAAAGAAGGATCTTATTTTTCTCTGATAACGTATTAGAATCTATATTACCGTCTCTTAACTACAATGATCTTGTTTGAAAAATGCACCCGTTGTATACCCTCTGTATTCGCTTTGGTGTGATCTATGCATATATTTTCTCGCGAGACAACGTCATTCTTTATCCAGATCTAACTATAAATGGGGGAAAACAACTTTATGTCTTCTCTAGAAAGTTTAACAACATACTTGACACAAACAACACAGAAAGGTAACTTTTACAAGACAGAAATGTTTACACGTCGCCGAGCTGGTCCAGTCCTATTTCGTACACTGTAAAGCACTTTTTTCCCCCCATTTCCGAGCCGATCTGTGATTTAAAACATGGAAATTGTCATATTCCTTTTTGTCACAGTATACCTGATCACAGTGCATTTTGATGCGAGTCGTCGTGTGGCTGTTACACCTGAACTGCTCCGAAGCAGAAGCTCTAGGAGAAAGAGACGTGATGGTAATTTCTGTCTTCTTAAGAGTTCCTATTGAATGCAGTATGTATTGTAAAAGGTATAGCTTAAAGGTTATTACACATTTGTGTTGCGCCTTATTTTAGAATCAAGATGGACAGTGAATCAGCTTCTTCTCGTGTCTCAATGACAACTCGGGCAGAGTAAGGATCATGCATACACGTAGTGGAACTATTCATTTCTGGGTCCTCGCCTTTCTCGCTTTGCTTTTGGGTGTTTCTCCAGTGGTGGATCCTTAATTCTTATGTTTCTCAAGACGATTGTTATGTTACTCCGAAATAGGAGGTGCCAGCGAAGGCCACCGCGAGAATGGAATGTGGACTGCAGCGCTTTTCGTGATCTGCAAATGCTTGTTATAGTCTGCCACAAGTACTTCACTAGAAATACCACTCTTTGCAGTGTGAAATATACCATGCGAATGGAAACTGAGGCCGTTTTAATAATAACTTGTGTTTTGCATGCAAAAATGCACTAGGCCGTGTAAATAAGAAACAACGATGAAAAGTTCTGAATTTAAGCAGCTGGCATGTCTTGGCTGTCCAAAATAATTTAAATTCTACCCATGTGTATTGAACTATATAAATTAGGCCTATATGTAAACTACAGTTACATCGTAAATAATATGACTTGCCCAGCTAACTGTGGTCACAACGTCTATAAACAGACAGATAGTTGACTTCTTGTAAGAGTCTGTAGGAGACTTTCACACCTCTACCTTCCTCTTCATGATGAGTTTGTAGAGGATCTGGTAGCCATCGTCCCAGGCGTAGATCTGCCGCTCCAGCGGGTGGTACTTGAGGCTCGAGTGGGAACTGTAGCGCCGGGGGAAGTAGAGCAACGGGGCCATGTCACTGGAGACCATGTCGCTGACGTCGTAGACGCACTGCACCCTTGAGCGGCTCGGTAGCTTTGTGTTGTACACCACGTAGACCGTACCGCACACGACGAAGGCGGCTTCCGCGTTCGCCCTGGGGCACGGTGTGTCCCACATCTGTTCGATGTCCAGCGTGTCAGGGTCTATTTTGGCCAGGCAGATGTTGCGGTCACTCCTGCGGTTGGCATAGAGAACCCACAAGCCCGTTTCATCGGCAGCCAGGTCAATGTAGGTCTTGGGGGTAAGGCCATATACTGGCACAGGGTTCTCAACCGGGAAAAAGGCGCTGTCGGCTATAGTGCCGTTCCGAAGGTCATATTTAACCACCTGGAGGTCCTTCCCATCCTGTACGTAGTAGACATGGCCGTTGTAGACCGCAAACCCCGTGCCACTCCAGGGAGAGGGTAGCTTGACTGGCATGCCATGAGTCAACCCAAAGGAGGAGCTGAAGTGTCTCAAGGAGTCAAACTCGTACAGGATGTCCTCAGCAGCATTGTCAAAGACATAGATCTTTCCCGACTGCAGTGTGGCATCTTTGGTCCACACACCCTTGAGGCTGCCTGATCTCTTCAAGATCTTCATGGCTTTGATGCTGAACATCATGTCTGTGCAGTCTGTGGAGCAAGCATAGGACTAGTCAGCACCAGAAACCTGTTTATACATGTTTATTTTGTCGTGCCCATTTTTTTTTTTTGGCTAGCAGAAAGGTCAAAGTGCAACGAAGTCCAAGAGTACTCTCAAGAAACGAACACTACCACAAAAAGGAACAAAAACCAGAGTAGGAGTTGTATTTTTCTACCAACACCTGTCTCAGAAACGCCTCCTTCAGCAGAACATTCCTGCCTTTCTTGTGGCATTAGCATTTCCCACATTCACTTAGCATTCACCTGAGATATCTTCTTGATGTTGTGCCTCGGTATGCGGCACACATGGTTTAGCCTGCAGCAGTCCTTTTCACTGGCCAAGAAATCAAAACGAGCTTGACAAATCCGAAGGAGGAGCCCGACAGCTGGCAGCAAAAGGAGAAGCTGGTAATGAAGGAGGAGACGGTGAAATAAAACAGCAACGAGGGAGGCAAATCCGCAGAAACCATAGCATTCGGATAAAGAACCGTGATGAAAAAGTGCCTTCGGTTCTGCAGAGATGTTCTACTTTACATATTTCTGGCTGTCTTGCAGTTTGGTGCATTAAAGAAACAACATAAATACACAGTAGAGTCAACAGGGGTTCCATAATCGGTTCTTTACACTGGCAGATAGTGATACGGTGCTCCTTTCCATAAACCATAGTACTGTTTGGTTTAAGTCGAGCTTCTGAAACCGCTACAGAAAAGAGAGAGAACTTATACAAAAAGGGATCTGAAATATGGAGTTTCATTGTGTAAGGAGAGCAAGTGGTGGTTAGTGCCGATGCTTATGGACTCAAAGGAACCAGGTTTAAATCCACCTTCTTGCTGTACTACAAGGAAGATATCTTGAGTTACTGCAGTAAAAATCAGCCTGCTGTACAAAAGAGTAAATCATTTCAAGCAGCTTAAATGAAGAGTGAGCTAAATACATAAATGTAATATTTATTGCTATTTGTTATCTTGTAGAAGTTGACATCGTAGAAGAAGAAAGCAGCACGGTATATTTTAACACCGTTGATCGATTCCGCAAAGTTTTTAGTGAATCCATTGTAATATTCAGCAACTGAGGCCGTTTCCATATTAACACAGAATTACTTGAAATCGTCACCTCGAAAGTTCAAATAATCCAAAACCAGGATGTTCGGTAAGGAAAAATTTAAAAATTGCATTTTCAGGATTTGAGGAGTGGTTGATGCTGGCAAAGCAGAGATGCTGACACAATCTGCAATTCAAAAAAAGATTCGCGAGCTTCTCTGCTCATTCGTCTCCAGTATCTCCTCTAAGAGACAAGTGGCTTGTGGCACAGCTAGTAACACTGCAGACTAGTGTGTACCACAGTCCTGGTTTCGATCAGCCAAGTCAGGGTGATGATTACCAACACGTGTCCAGCACTCTTCGTGGACCTAACAAGACATTACTTCTGCATCTTGTCTTCTCTGTACCATTATGCTGCCTTTTAATGTCATTAGATTCTAACCTCCTCTTGTTCTGAGTTTCTTAGTACAACAAGCACAGATTATTGGCCCCCCTTCCCCTGATGAAGCCAGACAAGGCCAGTGGCAAGACCAGCGCTCCATGTTGCTCCTCAACTCCGGCAGCTGAGGACCCTCTGCCACGATGACGTGATCAATACATCTGGACCCGAACGTCACTTTATTCAGCTTTTACTGTCCAATGGTGTTCCTGGCAGTATAACCCGTCTTCGCTGCCCAGGAGGGAGGCAGCCGCCGGCACTCGGACCCCCAGAGGTTTATTTTTCTCCCTCGCCTCCTGGTTGGGAGTTTTTTGTTTTCCTCCCCTCAGTTGCTGGCAGGTTTACTGTTCTGCACTTATACCCTTTAAAGTTCCTCTCATTAACATGTAACCTCTATCTATAGCTTCCCTATATACCTGTTATCTGTTCTGTTGTCCTAATCGGCTGTTCAGCTAGGAGTCACTGTGAGAAGAAGCCTCTGTAGAAATGAATTGAACTGAATCAAAAAGATACCACAGTGTTGTTAAAACAGTCTCACCGCACCTCCAAAGTCATCTAAGATGCAATGAAGGAAAAAGGAACATCCTCCAACAGTCACAACCCGCCTCGAGATAGTAAACTGAAAGAGCTCACGTATATAAGATGCGGCTGGTGGACATTAGATGGACCTCATCGGAAGAGACATCCTGTTTTAATTCCCAGTTCTAATTATAAACACCAGCCACTCAGCTTCCTCTGGCAGGAGAGAAACCCATATGGCACCATGTAAGGTGGTATAAATAGTATAGACCCCTTCCAAGGGAGATCCTGCTGTGTGTCCTCAGGAACCACATGTGGTATCTGTCTGACTCACCTGACAACTTGATGGGCTTGACTTTGTCCCCCTGCTGCCCAACGGCTGTCGGCTGCTCTGCCAGCTGTTTATCATCACCCTCACAAGGCCGCAGTGGGTTCTGGATCTCCACATAGTCTATCTCCCGCTCGACTCTGTCCAAGCGGGAGCCCACAGCAGCCAGGCTGGACTGCAGGTTCTCCCTCCGCTTCTTCAGACCTTCGGCCAAGACTAACATCTGGTGCTGGAACTCTCGCAGCTCGGAGGCATAGCGGCCGCCCTCCTCCTGCCGTACAGCGATGTGCTCCTGGGAACCCCACGGAAATCAGGAAGTCATCATGTTGTTATCATATAAAGCAATAAATACAGTGACAACGGTTCTTAAAAAGTGATTTCCATCAGCTGCTTAGCCTTGTCTTATGTCGATTGTTTTCTGTCGCTACAATAGCTTATTGTTCCGCTGTAAAGCAGCACAGCTGAGAAGTACACAACTACAAGTAAGAGGGTTTAAATCAGTGCGCAAACATGACAGTTATTTCGACAAGCGTCTATTCTGATCTGGTGACAATTTGCAACCTAAACAGACTCTTCTAAGCAAGATACAGCGTTTTACCCATTTATGTAACCGGGTAATTTTTACTGGATCAGTTTGGGGTCAATACCTGATTCAAAGGTTTTGCAGCAGGAAATGGGATTCAAACCTGGGTGTTTTGAGTGTGAAACAGCAGTTCTAACCCCCACACCACCCATCCCAGAGCTGGGGTGTTTACTTTTTGCAACCCAAGTGTTTTTACTCTTGTTTGTGCAGCCCCTCCCCATCCCCTTTTTCAGCAAGTTCTATTTAAGCTTGGATGGAATTCCTCATATCTTCACTGCCCAGAGACCACTTTAAAAAAGTAATAAATAACAGTTAACTTCTTTTATGAATCCATTTACTCCCGTCAGCACAAGTGGCATGCAGGATTCTTATATAAATGGAAGTTTTCCAATCAGGTGCCCAAGAGGCAAATATATCTCCCTCTCTTTCTTCATGTCATCCCTGCTTCTCTCTTTTTCTCTCTAAGTGTCTTTAAATGCTATATACTGTAATATTGCGAAAAGGCGTATGAATCCGTATAGCGCATCAGAGGTCTCCTGTTTCTTTGCACAATGAGTTTTGCGTAAGTGAACGGTTGAAAAGTTTTTTTGTATTTAGCAACAGACTAGAACTGGTTCACAAAGATATGGAGACATAGTCGATATATAACGGAAATGCTAAGGAATAATGCAGGGCGGCAACAGGTTACGGTGGTTAGCCAAGGTTCTCAAATAGACCTAAAAAAGCATAACTGAATTTACCAAAGTTCACCGACATGATCCCACAGGCTTGATACTGACTTCTTCAATGCTGACTCTTAAGTCATATTTATCAGCGTAGCTCACAGTGTGGACTGAGATGAAGTGGAGAGCTTTACAGCGAAGCTGTACTTAAATGAATGTCACTCCAAAGTGCCTGAAATGCACTCACACTAAACGCCCATCCAAGATGAGCCTGAAAATGTCCTGGACTAAGGACTAAATAAAGCTGGAATATGAAGGATACTGTGTTAAGACGTATATTGTTGAAGCTAAAAGATATTATGCAAACACTGTCACTTTTTTGTTTTAAATTCACTGCTAGGCTATTATTTCTTTCATTTAATAATACTAAAGTCCTTCTACTTTTAATTAGATTCCTATCCCAGGTAATAGGTGGTTTAAGTGAAAAAGAAACACAGTTTTTGAAAGGGGGGCAAGTTGGTTAACATCCCAGAGTAGGCCAGTACTCAGCAGTACTTGTTGCTGGCACAGCAACCCCTCGGTATCTGAACTCTCAATATAAGATTTTCGCTATAATGGCTCTTGAACTTTGATACCTAAATTTCGATATCTAAATGGAAACTTTTGCTCCAAACAGTTTTTATCTGAAACTTACACAAGGTAAAAAAAAAAGGAATGCAAATAATTTACATAAATTTTAAAAATGTACAAAAAAATACTGTATAGTACTGCACAGTATTGTATACTGCTGCAAATTTATGCAAAGCCAGATGTCTGCTGGTGCCTTATCAGCTGTTTCCGCTAGTTTTGCTTGAACACATTTGTGCCACGCAGTGCGTTTCATGCGCATTTTCTTTTTATCTATCTAAATATCTAAATGCCAGTTGTGTCAGATGCGAAAGCTGTTGGTTACTTTGACACACATCTTTGTTCCCCTTTTTCAGCATATCTTAAGGCTGAACATTTTGTGTCTTATTCATGCGTGGCAACACTTCCCATATCATAAACATTAACGGTGTCTCCCGTGATCTCTTTTTCACCACATAAGATCAAAATGGAATATTCAGTATTGTGCTAATGTCATCCGATCACAAATCGACCGCCAGTGCTCCTGTGCTGGTACTGCAGTGCGAAATATACGCCGCAAGTGTGTGGCGTGATCATTTGGATTCATTTATTTGTCACAAAGAAGCACTGCTGGTTTGATTTTATTCTCGGGAGTGACACAAAGCACACACAACATCTTGGTGCAATTTATTGCCATGGAAAACGTGGCAGCGGTATGAAAAGACACTGGCGCTGACAAAGCTGGACTGATGCTGACATAACACTCCTGTTTGAAGCATTTGTATATTTTCAGAAGATACAATGAACTTTTTGTTTTTTACAGCGTTAACGGTTATCTTGCTGACAGTGCGCGGCAGTTCCAAATGTGTCGAAAGGCAGAAAGCCTTGCGGAGCAGCGCTGGAATGTCTGCTTTCTGTTGTTTACAGGCTCAGTTTTTGGGATGCGAGCAACGGTCTCCTGGGAAGCCCCTCAAATGCAGCCTTTGTGTTCTAACATTAGTGTGGAGCCTGCACGGAGAGAGGCAGGTTGAAGGTGGGGTGGTGTGGGGAGGGGGGTGTTGAGTGGCAGAAATCAGAGATACAAGATGGGCTCACACCCCCCTCCACTAGGGCCCCTTAGAGGGGCATCAAAGAGACTGACAGCCAGAGAGAAGTTACATTAATTCAGTTGGTGCCACTGAAACCCTCTTGCTGTGGAATTAAAATCCAAATTTAAAACAAAGCAAAGGAGGAAAAATGCACGTTTGGGAGCACTGTGTTCATCTGCAGACATCTCCCCTCCTCCCCTTAACCTCCTCCTGACTCCTTTTGCGCCGCCTTTCTGGCGCTGAAGGCTACGGATTTCAAACACTCCGGTCGGGAGAAGTTCCACGAGCTTCAGCCTGTGTTCCAACATACCCAAGTTTCACTGGGGACAAAACTTTCCCTGAAGCAGCATTTGATGAATACAGTGAGGGATCTGAAGCTGCCTGGTGCTGAGGAAAAATTCTTCATTCCAACGTGACCAACCTTCTTCCTGCCACAGTGAAATAGGAGACATATCGCGATGCCACCTTCTGCAAATCGACCTCCGAACGCCGTACCTTATGACATAGGGCAAAGCAACTGTTTTGCATGTTTCTGAGACATTCGTTTCATTTCCTCTTTCTGACCATCCATGAACTGTCTTCATATGTAAAATGACATATAAACATAGAGCTTTAAAGAAGGAAGTCACCTGTGAAGTAGAGAACAATTGTATATAAGTTGTCTCTCCTTACAGTTTTGCATCATTTTACTTGTTATAACTAGTAGGTTAAAGGTTTTAGGCCTTTCAATTAAACAAAATAGCATAGATGATCACGTAGCTTATGATGGTTGGGTCCATACTGGCTCATGTGGATGGTCCTCGGTGCCCCATCACTACCAGTGCAGACCCGCCTCCAGATGAAAGAGAGTGGGGTGGTACTTACCTCAATGGCCAGCAGTCTGCGCTCCAGGTAGTCCATCAGAGCCTGGTTCTGGCCGCTGGCGATGCCCAAGGTGACGGAGATCACGATGAGGAGCGCTGTCATGGCAGGAGCGAGAGGCAGGCAGCTGGCTGCTGGATCTGGGGGGGGCTGCAGTGCGTCCTTCTGTCCCGATGGCTGCTGTGTGTGAGTGAGTGAGTGAAAAAAGGGAGGCTTGTGGAACCTTCTTCTGGAGTTTGGTTCTCTCTAGCCCACTTGTTTGGCAGGAATGTTTTCACAGGACTCGAAGGAGGGGTTTCTCCCGCCTTTTCTCCAGCTGGCCTGCCCGTGGGCTGCATGCTGTGTTTTGGGTGTGTGTGCGTGTGTGTGTGTGTGTGTGTGTGTGTGTGTTCTCTCCCATTTAAAGTGTTCTGAGTGGTGTTTTAAAAAATAAATAAATAAATAAATAAATAAATAAATAGCAGCAGTTAATAATCACAAATATTCACTGGTGAAGTTTAGGGCTTTACAGAGCAGACTGGAGAGGATAAGAAATTCAAGACGTTACGCAAGACAACACACAAGACGGACAAGTAAAACTGACCAAAGTGCGACTGACAGTCAGTCGAAAGAAGGCCGGCAGAAACATAATTATTCATGTTTCTCGTCTTTAACGCGTCCTTCTTACCCTGACAGCAGCGGGCGTTCGAATCCCAGCCTGACCCTTCCAATGACACCCCCCCAATAAGCCAAGGAAATTAATTTTTATTGTTTGTTGCCGTTGCGGAATTTAAAGGATTGCGCCGAAAGGAAGACGAGGACATGTTCTTCTTATTCATTTCTTTTGGCAAGGCCAGTGAAACGGGACTTATTTCCAGGCCCACAGCTGAGAAGAAACATTTACTTTAGTGGCCGCTAAGAGCGAGTCAGGGAGACTCTTTTTTATGCCTGAGCCTCTGTGGTTTTGGTTTTTCGGTTTCTGTGCACTTTAAATGAATGTACAGTTTAGTGGCGGAGGAAAAAAAAATTAAAAATGAAAAATTTTGAGGAGAAAAAAAAAAGGTCTTGGCAAAACCAATTTCCTGTTTCCAGAAGCATCTGGTTTTATAAATGGGAGCACACTTGTGCTGAGCTGAAGCGTCCGCTGTTCCCCGGGAGTCGCTGTGAGCGGCCCAGGAAAACCACATCCAACACGCCGTAAAGACCAGCCGCTGCGTGGCGGACATAAACTGCTGCTTCAGACGAACGTTTTAGATTTTATTATCACAGCTGGCAAAATCCGAGGCTGCCGAACGTCGTCGTGCGTCCCCCCCGCAAAGCTCTGGGTTTTGGCTCTATGCCGGAACTAAACTGGCAATAACCGAACGGGCGGATTAAATAAAAAACAGCAAAAAAAATACAGATTGAAACTTTGTGGGTCTTTCGGCACGGTTGTAGCTTTAAAAACTGCAACACTGGACCGCTGTTACAAATTTTTTTTTTAAAAAAAAAAGATCATTCTCATAAATATTTGGACAGTATTTAATAGATTGTTAGAATAACATTTTGAGCATTTTTTTTCACATCACCCACTGCGATGTTTTTCTCCCACAGTGTTTTTTAAATGTGAATATTGGACGATAGTCTAGTCGCTAATGTTAATTTTTCTCTCTCCCTGTGTTGTTTTTTCATTCTTTTTTTTTTGCATTTATATTTAAATTCTCCGCTAGTCACCGCGGGGTAACTTGTTGGCAACGGCGCTCTCCAAAAAACAAATTGAACTGAACCGAACTGAATGTCACTACATGGGACACCGGTCGCAGTCTGCTGCCCATTATCGCCTGTAATGTTTCCGGTAAATATGGCCTTGCTGGTTTTTCCAGCAACGCAGTCATTTTCAGACGCCGGAGCAAAATGCGTTTAAGCCAAGAATCATGTGCACAGCAATAACCTGTATATCCAGAGTAAGATGTGTGGTAGATCTTGGTAAACTTGGCATATTCCCATAAAGCTTTGGAGCAGCGCTCTACTGTTATATGTCTGAATAAGTATGAATGCACTTAAAGGGTGTTTTTTCATGTTCCAGGGTGTCTTAAATGTGTTTTATGGCAGTTCCCGGACTACTGCATTGTCAGCAGTTTACACTGTATGAAAATGCCCTTATTACCTACATATATATATATATATATATATATATATATACACAAAAAACACTGCATCTGCAATAAGGAAAATTTGTAAGCAAATGAGTAAAAAAGTAAGTAAATAAATATATATATTATTATTTATATGTACACAGTATATATACATATAACGTGTATATAAGTATATTTATTTGTTTACTTACACATAATAAGAAAACAGTGTAAAGTGTAAAATGGTGTCAAAAAATCACAAACGGAGGCAAACATACTGGCACGTCGAACAAAAAATTTTAGTTTTAGTGAAAAACGGCGGTAAACATATTTCCGTACAGGACGTCCATTCACTTTTTGTTAACCGCTTACAATTTAGTAGGATTGCGGCGGGCCGGAGTCGACCTCGGAAGGAATGGGTGCACGGCTGTGGAGCTCCCCCTGGACGGGACGCCACGCTCTCTCTCACACACACACTACAGGTGATCTAGAGTGACCAGTTAACCTGAAACACATGTCTTTGGACAGTGGGAGGGAACCCACACAGACACAGGAGGAACGTGCAAACTCACACCTGAGAAACCTAGCTGCTGTGAGACAACAGAGCTACTCGCCGAGCCACTGGGCCCCCCACCATATGTTACACCTACGACACATTATATTGATCTCTAAGAAAATTTTTACATTTTTACAAGTCATTTCCGGAACAATGATCCAGAGAAACACCATTTTAAACAGGAGGGAAGGTTGTTTCGACCGCATTGTGTGCAGGTCTGTCATGCAAATCTATTATCAGACCTGGGAATACGAGCATTTTGCTTGGATTGCAACAAGTAAAAGTTTTTAAAATGCGTTCATAGTAGCTGAAACCTGGCGTGTGCTGGATTTTCACAAGAATGAGAAGACTGACTAGAGGGAAGAAAGAAAGAAAGACTCCCCATAGCAGAAGCTCATGATGGAGCAGATAAAAGACAGGTTTACTGGGCTTTATAGGTGGAATTTCCATTTTTGCATCATATGGCAGGGAGAAGGTATAAAACTAGCCTGACGCTGTGCGGCTTGATTTAATGTCGGCCCCACAATGAGCCACTGCCCCTATTCAGAGACTTTATGGTCTGTAGAAGTAAACATCGCAAGTTCCCTGGACGGGAGCAGTTAATAATCGGGGGCCGATTTTATCGAGGGATTCGAAGTGGATCCTGGAGCTCTTTAACAGACCAACGTTTCAACCTCTTTTTTGTATTTCTTGTATTAATTGTAAGTCATGATTTTCAAAAGGCGGCTCGACTCGACTGCTAACACTGCTGCCTCCCTGCGCCTGGGCGGTGCGGGTTCAAATCCAGCTCTGTGTGGAGTTCACGTGCTCTCCTTGTGTCTGTGAGAGTTTCCTCCCACAGTGCAAAGGCGTGTGTTTCAGGTGAATCGGTCACTATAAATTGCGCATAGTGTGAAGGGTCACCAATCTACTGGCACCCCTCCCAGGGTGTCGTCTCCTTGTCCAGCACCCAGTGGTTCTGGGATAGACTTTGGACCACTAGGACAAGCGGTGAGAGACGAGGGGTGGAATCAGCGTTGTATCCAAATCTGAACCAGTCCCACAGTTGCAGCCCTTTTCAATATCCATCCCTTATCATTTGCTGAAACATTTATGCAATAATTCACATCGCCGATCGACAGAAGAACCTGCAGATACAAAATATGAACAGAATGAAAGCAGAAAATGATGTGTTCGGTTCGGGCAGCAGGCTGAAAATAGCAATTCAGATTTGAATCTGATGAGCCGGACTTCAGGTTAGCAGGACTAACCAGAGAAAACAATCACAGCAAACGCCAGTCAGGAGGCGACTTCTTAGCAAGTTCACGCATATGTGTAGAATGTCATCATTAAAAACGCTTATCACTGAGCCGTAACTTGAGACTGCAAGTCTCAGCTGTGTTATTCTCACTGGTTTCATCAGGAGCGCCAACATGTCAGGATGGTCAAGGCCCCCTGCTCCTGCAGTTTTTCCGCAGGGCGTTGAATGACGGGTGCGAAGCGGCAAGTGTGCGAGGCCCTGACACTGGTCGCAGCACGCCTCGGGTGCCAGGCAACGGAGGCTCTCAGGGATGCCGGGACGGAACCCGGGAGCAATTAAACAGCCGAAGAAAAATCCACAGTCGACGCCGCTTGATCCGTTCGTGGGCCGTGGCATATGGTTCTTCTACCTTTTCCGCTTTTTGTGTTAAAAATAAATGGAAATAAACAAGTCAAAACTAGCCACTTGTTCCAGAAATCTCGGGCGCCTGTTCAGCCAACTGTTCTTGTTTATGTTAAGTGTTTCCCGCCGTATACAGTGAGGGGGAAATCTGTTGAGCATAAGAAAGCACTCTAACAGGGATTTGCTATGATGGCCTGTCGGCGAGCGTTCGACACCTCCTTCACATCTGACCCATCTGGTCAAACCCAAACCTGTCTCACAAACCTGCAGCGCATTCGTCCCAGGTATCTAGTCACTGAGAAAAATGGTCACAAAACACATCACATTTCACCTTTATCCTGGTTTTAAAGCACTCTGTTTTGTGTTATTAACAACAGCTTATATCAAGGTTCTAGGTTTCCAGGTTCACTTTTCTCCTCGTTCTACCTTATAAATGTATAGAGGGATCATAATGTAGCTTCTCCTGGACCACAGTGCGCAATACACTAAACAGGCAGCATAACGGCACTGGACAACACAGACACATGAAATATGAGTACATGAATAGCCAAATAGATAAAGAGATAAGAAGTAAATAAAACGATATATGGATAAATAAATAAAAAAGGAATAAGGAAAACATGCAAACACTGTCAATGCAAACAGTGTTGATGGTGAGAATGAAGCTGTTCCTGAGCCTGGTGCTTGTTGGCCAACAAGCTGCCATAGCTTCTTCCAGATAGCAGTGGTGAAAAGAGGTGGTGGAGAGGGTGGGAGAGGTCCGCAGTGACGATATGAGCTTTCCTCACACATCGCTTGTCGGAGGTGGTCTGGATGGTGGTCAGTGAAGTCCTAATGATGGACATGCCGGTCTTCACGACACGCTTGCAGGTATGGTCATGTGCATCATGAGCTGCCACTGCTGGATGAATTAAAAATGCATCTCCCTCAAATGAAGGTGTCGTGTTTGTATAGCCTGCTCCTGTTTGCTCATTTGCTCTCTCATATTCTTAACCGCTTTATCCTGACTGTGGAGGTCTGGAGCCCAACCCAGAATCACTGGACACATCTGCATTGTATGACTCAGCGTATAAAAAAATTTGTATTAAGATATAAATCGAAAGTCCATGATCCCGTGGACCCACTGGTGCATACCTTATCAACATACGTGAAAGACCATTTAAGCTTTTGCTCACAGAGAATGTTAGCAATTTCTGTCGGGAGAAAACTTGGGGCTAATTTCCATTTCTGTAGTTCGTGGATTGACGTTTAGTTTAAATGTACGTCAAATGCGAGCTAATGCGAGCTGCAAGGAGATCCTTTTCAACACTGCGAATCCAATAACGCCAAGTGACTGCTTCTCAAAGCGCAGGATATGAGGACATCCAGTGGCAAAAACAGATTTAATGGCCTGAAATAAACTGCGAAAGCCTTGAAAACTAATCAGTAACAGTCAGTTTTTGCAAGTTACTTCAGAGTTTATTCAAGCGGCCCATTACGATCTTTGAAAAACGAATGGATCCTGTCGAGGTTTTAATACACGTCTGTTCTCAAACACAAACACATATGACAGCTTTTAATATACTTGATGAAGCACTTTGTCTGAAACACCCGCTAATATTTTAAGCTCGAAAATCTCTTTTCATCATATCCTCACAACTCCTACCTTATTTTGTAGACTGCAGACTTACTCTCTCTTATATATTGTAGTATATTGCCTGGGGCTATTCAACTGGCTTTCAGATCTCAAATTTATGTAAAATATATCGCTGAAGTTGTTCAGTTCAGGTTAGAAGCGGAGATATGAGCCTGAGAGTAAATTAAATATAGCTTTTGTGCAGGAATCAATGAATAAAGGAAGTATTTTGTGAATATCAGATGTTTTGTTCATATTACGGTGTTTGACTGACAGGTATACGAGAGGCTGGGATAAAAGTGAATAGTGGCCACAGATTTAAGAATACTTGGGATACAAACAGAAACAAAAATGGTTCAAATAGCTACCTGGGAGGGTATTTATTTGTTACATCATCACAAGTAGTTGCCCACTTAGACCTTTGAGGATGTAACAGCAGCCAGAATGCAGCGGCTGGAAGACGTTAGAATCTGTGTTCACGGTGGCGGATGTCGAGATGGTCACATTAAAATATAAACCAACAAGGCATCTAAATCCACACAGGAATAATTCACCGCATCCAAGTTCTGATGGTTTAACAAGCTTGACATTTTGTCGAAATCGGACCCACGGCAACCGTCCGTGTCTAAAACAGTGACGTTGCTACAACAGCTACGTCCTGTTGTCGCTGAAAGTCCGACATCGCCAAGAAATTGTCGAATGTCACCGTGTCCCTCCACAGGCGGCGGGAAGATGACACGAAATGACAGTTATTACCGGGTGTTTAAATTGCTGGGAAGTGAAATTGCCGTTTTTCTGAAGTGAAATTAAAGTTGCCGTGATCCCGACCGGGAGACGGCCCTCGTGGGCAGGCACGGTGCTGGCAAGAAATAACAGTCGCCTGAAGGAAACGGACCGCCGATGAAATAAGATAATAAAATTTCTCTGGGGTCTGTTGATGTAAGCGCGACCATCATAGGAGACATATTTATAAAGTCACCTAATCCATCTGCAAGAGGCCTGTTTCTTAATGCGAAAAAGAAACAAACAAAAAGATTCTCAATGCAAATGTTTTCAAGTAAGTATGGATTTCAGTCGTGCTGCCAGGACCGATGGATGAGAAAAGCTGAAACCGCATTAAATCCCAGGAGTGAATCTTACCGGAAATTCATTTGTAATTAATATTAACTATGGGAAAATTCACAATATAATCCCTGGGACCTGTTTTTATGTGAGCAGGATTTTTCTTAGCTTACGTCATTTCGCAGTTAATGCCAGTGAGAAATAAGTGCAATTTTATGAAATAATGCAAACGCAAATTATTTTTAAGGGGATAAAAAAAAGTGAAAAATTAAAATTTGTATAGGTAAGAAATACTGGGACAGTTTGTGCATAGCGCATATTTCCACTGTGACTGTCCACACTAGACGCGCTTACCTGTCGTCCAGAGTAAGGTTACGACAGGATGGTTATGAGCAACGCGGACGACAACCACGAGAGAGATGGGGCACGTGAGACAAAACAACAGAATATTCTGGAATATGGTGACTGGGTCTCGAAGAACCTCTCCTTGCATTCGTCTGTGTTCTGAAGACGCTGCCATTGCTTATATGCATGAGGTGCTTGCGCATTTATTTTGTTTTAGGATTTGACTGGGTGAAGTTGCAATTTTCCAGTGGTCATTTGGGAACCTTCTAGGCGCCGGCAGGTTTAAGGGCTCCGCAGTTGATGTATGTCAGGGACTTGCTGTGTTTTCTCTGTATTGTTGAGTCAGGCTTCGCTGGGGCCGAGCTGAGGGGTTTGATGAGAGCATAACCTTGTTTGAAAAGACGGAGCTGCTGCCTGCTCTCCTAAAGCCAAACATTTCAGCCCATCCACAGAAGCTGAGCGACGTGCTGAGAATTCATCTCGCGCATCCCGCTGCTGGAACTGCAGCGCGTCCGTCGGCCGAACCTCGTGCACTTGCCTGTTGAGGCATTTTATTGTAGGGTTTTCACACTTTTTGGTCAAGTACTTTGCTTACCCGCCATTCCCACCCAAAGACGTTACACAACAGTACACCTGGATCAAATCCAGGCAAAATGTTTCCTTAATAGGTCCCTTTTGGGGCTTCAGCCAGCAAACTGGAGGTGATAAGCCCTTATCCTTAAGCACTCTGCTCCTTCTAGCAGCGCTGGGTGACCATAGCAACCGTGGGGCCACAACCACATACTGCTATATTTATTCATTTAGCACCCAGTTATCTTCAGGCGCGCGACTCCCTACGATCATTCGCACATTAGTCGAGTACAGCAGCGTATCACTCGCTCACACAATTTAGAGTCACCCGAAGCACACGTCTTTGGACTGCGGGAGAAATGCCAGACCAGATCACCGCACAGACCGAGCAGGGATTGAACCCATGCCCAACCGCACCATCCACACTAGACAAATAAACACCTAAAATCAAATTTGAATACCTTGCATTTACTCGCAACTTAGGATGAATTTGCAAGAAGTGTCTTCGTTTGGCACGCGAGTCAAATTTCCAGCTGCCGTGCATCGAGTAACCAGCCTGGGCTGGTTACCGATAACTAACAGCACACTTTATCATAAAGCCTGCTAATAAAAGTACATAATATTGCACTTTATTCATCTTTGCATCAGAATCATTATTATTCAGATTACTTGAGTAAAACCATTAGAATTTGGCAAAACGCTGGAGGCGATCAGCTTATAGTGATTTGTGGGTTTAAGGTGAGATTTGACCCATGAGATGGCGCCATTGCACACAGTATAAATTTTTGGTGTCTAATTGAAGGTCAGAGATTCATCTTCTCATGATAACATTCATGAGAAACGCATAGAGTTCCATTTAACTGTATATGCTGTCCACGTTAAACTTCATATTAATTCCCTTCTCACCCAGTTTTCCTCTGTGGGGGGTGACTTTCCTCAGACTGGTTCCTACCAGGGTTCAACGCAGAACTTTTGCTGTTCCTAGGATTGTGCTCTTCTGGACTGAGACCGGTGTCATACCTGGGATCTGACGGAGCCACTTTTCAGCTTAGGGGTCACGGCCACTTTACTATCGCCAGTGGAACTACCTTGGTTTTTACCTGTCACATTATCTCCAGTTCTCTTTCAAGCCCTGGTATTTTGCCAGCTTCTCATTCCTTCTTCCTGATGTTTCTGTCACTTGCATCTATATCACCATTTCTGTTTTCTCCTTCTGTCTACTACCACTGTATCTGGTTGGTTAGCCAGTA
>UFQX01001234.1:0-73510 GCA_900497675.1 Arapaima gigas | reverse complement strand
GAATGTTGACCAGACATTTTTACCCTCGTTTCAACTGACAAAAAAGCCTGTTCACAAATCTCAACTGAGTTACTCTGGAGTTGTCTGCCAGCCTCCAGATTGGCTTTCATTTTCAGCAACATTTTTTCTTGCCAAACAGAAGACCAGAGCAAATATAGACCTACAACAGGCTGCTTTGTACAATTCTAAAGGCTCCCACTGATCCTCACAATAATTCTGTTATCATGCCCACCAGTGCTGGAATTTATTAAAAGACACTAAAATGTCACAGTGTCATGAGGGATTTCAGATGCATGATGAACACAATCAAAGCACTGTTTTAGACTTTAAATTTTCCGACTTTTTTGAATCTTATGTGTGTGAATATGACTGTGAATATGNATTTCAGATGCATGATGAACACAATCAAAGCACTGTTTTAGACTTTAAATTTTCCGACTTTTTTGAATCTTATGTGTGTGAATATGACTGTGAATATGATTTTTATGCATGTTCTACAACTAAATGACCTTAGCTTTGTTGGCCTACTTCCACAGTGATTACAGTGCATTGTTAAAATTGTTAAATAAAATTAAAAATGACTGATTTTTTTTGCAGTGCTTAAACAGGGATTGTAAAGTTAGTGATAGTGTAGTAAGTCAGTATATTTTGTTTTCTTTTGTCATTTTTTTCTGTACACAGCACGAGTTAATGTGAAGTCATAGTTGCATTAGAAGTCCATAATAATGACTGGATCCATATGTGGTAGTGAAATACCTAGACAGCTAAAATGCTAGAAGAATTTTGAACCATGGTGTCTTAAAATAAAATACACACCTGAAGACCAATATTTGAAAATGGTAAAATTCTGTGTTTGCTCATATGATTGGTTACTCATATTATTTACAGAAATAGTTTCCATTATATTGTCTAGCCACTATAAAGATATTGGATCTTTTGTAAAATACATATTTAATATCCTTTAACAGATAATGTCATCAAATAAATATATTTAAACCATTTTATGTGAAATACCCATACATTATGCCTGGGTCAAATGGGTCTATTTCAGGCAGCTGAGGAGTAGGCAGATGTAGGAACATTTCTATATATACTCTATTTAGATTACATAAGTAGAAGGTTTAAAGAGATGACTCCTTAAATGAAGGCCATGGCCCATCGGGGGACACAGATTGGAGGCAGTGCTCCTGTGGAGACGACGTAAGATGAAGATTCTGGGATCTGCAGAGTACAACAAGGATATCAATTTACGTAAAAAGAGCACATTTGGTGTCGCAGTAGTGTGTTGAACCAGAAGTGACTTTTGTTTGCCTCAGTGCAAAGCTCATGGAAAAGAAAAAATGGAGAAGTTTAAAACTCAGACTTGTGTGTTTAAAGTTTAAATCGGTCCATAACTTTAAAACATGAGGGAACAAATTATTTTGTTTATATTATTTTCCTTAAAATATGTGTATAACCATTTACAGTCAAGTGAACAAAGAAAGTTCACTATCTTTCACTACAGTGGTTTTACATACCACCAGTTAACACATTCCTCCCCAACTTCTACAATTAGACAGACCTATAACAAGTGACACATAATAAATTTCACTGTCATATTTGTTTAACAAAAAATTAACCGAAATGCAGAAATCACGTGGGGAAATTTAAAAAAAGAAACACGCATTTCAGGGAGGGGTAGCTGCTTCTGAGCAAACCACAAGATTTCTGGAGCAATGTATTGGAGAGATGAGGCCAGAGTGTAGATGTTTGATCATAAAGCATAATGTCATGTTTGTTGAAAACCAACCATGGCGTATCACCACAAATGCCTCTTGTCAACCGTGAAGCATGATGGTGGAACGATGATGAATTGGGCTTGTTTTTCAGCCGCAGGACCTAGACACTTTGCAGTTCCATCATTGACTATGATCTCCTATTTATATCAAAGTATTCTAGAGGCAAATGTGCAGCTGTCTACCTGACAGCTAAAGCTTGGCTGAAATTGGGTCATGCAACAGGACAATGATCCGAAGCCCACTAACAAATCTACAGCTGAAAACGAAAAGAAGCAAAAGGTTAGAAAGTCAGGTCTCAACTCCACTGAGATGCTGTGGCTGGACCTTGAAAGAGCTGTGCATAAACAAATGCTCCCAAGCATCACTGAAATTCCAAGCAATGCTGTAAAGAAGTTGGCCAAAATTCCTTAAAAACAGTTTGGGAGACTAATACAATTATTTAAAGTTCTTGCTGCTAAAGATGGTTCTACAAGGTACAGAATCATGGGGTGCATTTCATGTTTAACACATCTTGGTCTATTGTTGTCAAATTAATAGTGACAGTGAAATCAATGATGCATTATTTGACAACTGAGGTTAGATTCATCCAATTTTAGGAGCTGGTAAGGACCAGATTACTTTTTTTTGTTATGCCCTGCTGCATAAAACCATAGAAGATAGAACTGAAAGACGGGCAGAAGTGTACGTTTATTTTCACATCACTGTACAAATATCTGTATGTCATAAAATGCATTAGGAGACAACTACACTACTGCCATTTTCAGTCTGACTTTCAGTCCTCCATACTATTATGGAGAAACATTATTGCAAATGCATTAGTAATTATTATTATTACATGCATGAGTACAAACTGGACCCTGAGACTGACTTCACTCTTGTATAGTTGGATTGTGGGTTATATGGTTTTGTTCCAATCTGAATGCTGCAGTTTAGTCTTATCCACTCCTTTCCAGACTACTATCCCCGCCTCTTGTTAGCTTATCCGTTACACTCACTACACTTTCATTTACTTTTATTCCTTTAGTAGATCGTTTCCCCTAAACAACGTTCATCTCCAAGGTACAAACTGCTAACACAGAAACAAGACATGCTGTTCTATAGCTTTTTCTATTTGTCAAGGAGAAACGAGTAATATGTGTCCAGTATCAGAGCTTTACAGCTCGATTGCCTGACATCTCTGCTTGGAAGACTTACCACCATCCGCAGCTGAGTCTTTCCAAGACTGAGATCCTTCACCTCACAGCAGACTCTTCCAGCTGTCAGGAACTCTTTGTCAAGCTGTTCATTTGTTTGATCCTCTTCATTAGTCAAGAACGTAGGAGCAACTATCGACTCAATTCTCTACATTTCCAAGCACCATAACCTGCAGATACCTCCCGTGTAACATCTGCAAAATCTACCAACATCTCACAGCACACTTTACACAGCCCAGGCCCACACTTGAAAGGTCCAAAATTGAAACCTCGCACATTCTCACTTCTGCTTCAGATCTGATAAAATAAACTTCCTCTCCCCTCAGAACTGCTGAATCCTTTTTAGCATCTAAGAAAGTCTTCCAAAATGCTTGTTTGTTCTCTGTCCTCTCCATCTAACAGGTGTATAAATTTGAATCACCACCATCACCTCTGTATTTTGTCGTTTGCAATGTGCACCAGCAAAAACAGGGCAGTACCAGAAGAACTAACTGCACTTTGCCCATAATGTGTCTGTATCTAACTTTCCATGTCTGTCGTGAAATGTAGCTCTATTTCACTTTGGAGAAAAGCATCTAAATTAATAGCTTAATTAATAAAATTAAATTGCATAATTTTAAATAACGAGATGGGGAGGGGGAGGGTCTCTGAAATGAATTGCATTTTGGTTTCATTCCGTAGATGTTTGAATAAAATGAGCACCATATGCTAATAAAATAGTCATGGTTAAAATATTCTATTTGCTTAATGTATAGAGATATGTGTCTAATTTAAATGATAATATTCTGAAATGAATAAATTCGGTATTCTGACTGTTTCCAGTTTTGTTAGACCTGTTTGCCACACATCCAAGATATATTTTTTTTCATTTTGGGGTTTGGGTTTGGGGGTTTTGATAGAATGCAAATGCATTCTATGATATTTTGATAGAATGTTAGGGCTGTCAATAATGAAAATGTAGATAGTTGTTCATTTCAGCTTCATAATAAAGCTGTTAATTTCAATTTCATAATGAAGAGTCCAGTAGAACACTTAGGGCTGGATTTTCAGGGCTGTATTTTTCTGCGAGCGGTGTGCAGTGTGCACCTGTGTGTGGCTGTTTTGGAGGTGTATCTGTGCTTGGGTTCTATGACTCATACAGGAGTTACCTGTGCTGAAGAACACCGTGCTGCCAAGGTTGTGTCTTAACAGATGGTGGTGCCATCAGTGAGATATGGAGATGCACACGCAGCAGCACACCAGCCTTCTCCTATCTATTCAAAGGGCTCCAAATAACAATACCAAGGCAAGGCATGAATCACAGAAATCTAGAATAAGTTATTTGGTTTTCTCTCCTTTCTGACTTCAGAGCCCTTTCTCTCGCACACTCCTCCCACTGCTCTACGTTTCTCTCTGCATTTTGAGCTCTACACTTCAGCCACATTATTCTTGCCCTGCACATCAGGCTTTAGTAGTGTGGAGCACATCGCTTTGCACCCAGTTCAGGAGAGCAACCACATGTGACACGGTGCAGGGTGAACCTACAAAACCAAATACAAACTGAGCAACGCATACAGGGAGAACATTAAACAGGTGCGCCGAGCAGCTTGTGCACCTACACCTGGTCTGAGCTCCATGGTGCAAATGCTCCAGCCTCTCTGATTGTCTGGTGAAAAAGCATCGCTGCATCTGACCTTCACTGACCCAGTGGGGCCAGAAATCCCGATGGGTGTAGCCTTGCTCTTCTGCACCACACAGAATCAAACCTGCTCTTATATTCTTGTTGTAATTACAGGTGTGCAGTGGTTAACATACACTGGGTCCAACTTTAGTCTGTCTCTGCTACCTGTGGTTACAGTTCAGAGAAGTGTGGTGTCAGTTGGGAGCAGGGTCTACCTTTCTGAGGCACCAATGGAGTATTTGGCAGACCTGACAGTGGAAATGACATGGGCATCCTAGAAGTAATAAGTGAGTTTGATCCCTTTTTAAAAGTCACACGGAGGAAAATGTGGTCATTCAGGATCTCTTGTATGAGCTCTGGAGCAGAGAGTGCTCCAAGCTGCGACTGGCACACAGAGGTGATGGCGGTGATTCAAATTTATACACCTGTTAGATGGAGAGGAGAGAGAACAAACAAGCATCCATAGACTGAGATCCACAAAAGCCCAGGACAGGCTAAACCATCTGACTCTGATGTAGAGATCGACTACCTTACAGGAGCCAGTTGGGGCCTGACAAAGGATTGGGTTTTACTCCAGGTTTGAGCTGGATTGTCACATACAACTTTGGACTCAGGTTTGAGTTTGTCTCCTAATGAGTGGAAATGTATGTTTTAAATTTTGTTTTATTAGAAGAAATCAATAACTTATTCTTCTTCTACTACTCAAATGCCAAATAAATCAGTATTGCTCCATTATGGAGACATTATGACTTAATGGAAAGAATAGATGAAAACCTTACTTGCACAGGGTAGGGTTTGTGATGTGATTCTCTCCCTTCACATCTCCCATTAAAGAAGAACATTATGATTAAGTAGTTCTAGATTTTGGAGTGTTTTGCACACTCCAGTTCAAATTTGACTATTCAGTTTTGTTCATTTGGTGAAGATAACTGACAACTATTGTTATCATGCTCCATGACTGCTATAAGAAAAATGGTTTTTAATCATACTACACTGTGCAGAGCTCGTGGGCTCCGGTATAAATGGGCTACTGTTTATTCTGTCATAAGGAAATCCAGCCTGTTACAGTATGATAATTACTGCCTGTAAGACAATCAATTCCACTTAAATGTATAATAATAAACACTTGCATGCTGGTGAGTTGGCTAATGCTGTGTAAGTAGCTAAAACTAGGAAAACCTGCACACATTTGTTTATAGCACTACCTTTTTAGCAGACCTGTTAGTTATCAGCCAGTTCCCACTTTCAGAAGTATTACACATTAATAAAATATCAGTTTTTCTTAAAGCAAGGCGTTTACTTTTCATTAAATGAAGTACACAGCATCTGATCGCATCTCTGAGAATGTGTCTCTGGGTGTCTTTTGTTCCTGTCATTCTATTTAAACAACTTCTCTCCTTTTCTCTCTCTCTCTCTCTCTCTCTCTTTCTCAAAGTACACAACTGTATCAGCCAGGCAGTTTGCTTTTAAGGTTCAACATTGCATAATCTCTCTACTGGGGGATCACTTGCTATTATTGTGTTGTGCTGCAATTGTCTCTAACTATGATATTAAGCTTTGGCAGGGCATACTCTTCTTCTGCCCAGGGACCAGCTCTTTTTAGGTTCTGGTATCTATTCACGTGTACCAAATATATAAACATATATACATCCTCCTAAGCTGGATATTACCTGGCATTGGTTTTTCAGGTTGGAGCAGCTGTAGCTTATCATAGCATGATGTAGGTAGGGCCCAAGCAAGAACAAGAAAGCACATCTCCTGTGTGGAAAAGGTTGCCTAATCAGATTAATCCAGGTTCCTTTTGCAGCATGCTGATAAAAGGATCAGAATTTGGTACAAGCAACATGAGTCCTTGAAGCCAATCCTGGTGCCAACAATGCGAGCCAGTGGTGGTGGTGTGATGATGTGGGGAATGTTTTCCTGGCATAGATTAGGGCCTCTGGTGCCCAAAGGAGGACACCTTAATGGCATGATGTATCTGAACATCATTGCTGAACAATTTCCTCTCCGTGGCTACAATTTACCTCACTCCTATGGACACTTCCAGCATGACAATGCACATGTCACAAGGCACATATTGTCACTAAATGGTTCCAGGAATATAAGAGCACGTTTTCAATACTTCAGTGGCCCCTCACACTCTCCAAATGACAAATCAATTGAGCATCTTTGGAAAAAGATGGGAAAGGCTCTTCAGTGCAGCAACGATGAAACAATGATTTCCGCATGATGCAACATTCCTGTACAATATATCTAACACGAATGCTACCAGTTCAAAATGACACATTTTTGCCCTTTACTGATTAAAGTGGAACAGTCATTGGTTGTAAACCCGGTATGTTTGAGCTGTGTTAATTGGTATTATTTTAATTAGCCTATAGCTATAGCATTGAGAACAATGTGATTACATCAGTACACAGTAATGGTTGAGAATTCCCTCGAGTATCATTTCACCACCGTCACCCTAAATCTTTTTTCTGCCATTGTAAAGCATATTTATGGTGGATGTTAAACATTTTTGCACCACTCTATAAGCTGCTTTTACTTTTGTCACTGCAGTTCATATTTTTGCTGGTAACGTTGCGAAACTTCATTGAAACTAATCCTTAAGCCCAGATCAGTGCTGCTGAGTCTTAAGCTGAGGTCTGTCAGTATTTGAATGCTAAAAATTTTAAATTGAGATCTAGAGTACTGTTTCTGACATAAGGATAATCATTGTGAATATAAGGACTGAGATCAGAGCTGGCAGTGGTGAGGCTGAGATCAGCACTGCACCCTGTTAGCAGAAGTGAATCTCCATTATTCATCACTATTATTTAAAAGCCTGTGTGATTGTCAGAATAAATTTGAGGTGACATTTTACTTTCTGCTGTTGATTATAGCATTCATTCAGTCCATTCCACAAATATTTTTGCAGATAATGTTAAAAATGTATAAGAGAGGAAGTACTGAAAAATTCTTCCTGGTATAAACAAGAGCATCCATATTTTACAAAGTAAAATAATGTTAAATTATGCAGAATGACTTCCGGTTTTGAAAATTATTCTTCTCTATATATGAGCTCAGTCAAATGCTCCAGTTTTTAGAAAATGTGACATTTTTATCATTTTTTTAAAAAATATCCTTTCATATCTTTTCATACCTGATGGTTAGCTACAAACAGACTTTGCCCAGACTGAGCTGAATTT
Source organism: Arapaima gigas (assembly GCA_900497675.1). NCBI lineage: Eukaryota > Metazoa > Chordata > Actinopteri > Osteoglossiformes > Osteoglossidae > Arapaima > Arapaima gigas. Next base: position 65,691 of record UFQX01001234.1, on the reverse strand, counting down.
TAAACCAACCCTGCAGCCCAAGAGCCCAAGGCAACAGATCCCTTCAGCCTGAACCTACAGATTCCTGAAACAAACATGCAGTAAAGATTCAAAGTGCCTACAAGCCTGGCAAGCAGAGAGGAACCATGGATTCACTGAGACCCAGATCTCAACTTCTCATCATACTCCATGCAAAGCATTTTGGTGATGTGTCTGGCTGCTCTGGCAGTCTGAACAGCCTCCTTGTGTCCTCATTTCTTATATCTAAAACTGGTGTTTCCTTTTGCAATTTCCAGATCACTCTTTTCCTTTGTGCTGTGTTACAGCTCCAACATTAGTGGCTGTTATGGTTAGAGTCAGATGCAGAATTGATGGGTTGCTGCTGTAATCCTTAACATACTGATAAAGTGTTGAACCCTAATAATAAAGTGGCTTTTCTAAAACCTGCTTATTCATTGATTTGCTTTCTTTTATGGATAGCAACCATAATTTTTATACTAAGTGTCCTTGTGCAGTAAAGTTAGACTTTTGGTGCTAAATTTCAGTTGTGGATTATTTTTTGCTCGCAGGTTTTAGATGTAATGTTTCAGAGGTATTAAAGATTTAGATAGAAATTGAATCTATAGATTTACCCTGGATTTATGTTTAAAAAAGACTCCCTTGTGATGTCATTTACTTTTGTAGAGCTCAATATTGTAAATGTTAGAACTGTATTGCTTTTGTTACACAGATTCCTCCTCAGAACACACTCCTCTGCTTCCTCTATGTGTTTCACAAGAGTTCTGTCCACTATTACAGAATTAAACCAGAGGAACATCACACTATTAGGTGCGATAAGAATGCCTTTCCAAGCGTTACATTCATAATGTTACTGATAAATTACCCCTTTTTTAATGTGCAGAAATAAAAATATTATGTGTGGTTTCTAGTTTTTGTTCATTTACTACACCTCACTTTTTCAGCTACTTTAAGCTTTGGAATTACCTTTATGATATGCAGAATGTGGGGGGAAAAATCTTTAGTATTTTGCTTCATTTATGCTTTTTTTCAGCTACAGAAAAGCAAATCAAGTTTATTTTTAAATTATTTGGCTGTCGTTCACATTTTTGCATGCATGTTGAGCTACTCGGCAACGCGCCTGATGTTCGACTCCACTGTATTCTGTGGTGTGTAGCTGTGGTGAGACACCTGCCTATGGTGTTTATAAGACACTTTGAAAACAGTAACTGAAGCCACGCCCCGCACCTGGTGAGCATTTGTTAAAGAAGAAACAAGCATCAGGTGCAGTTTATTTCTAAAGAGACCTGCAATGAGAAATAGAGGTGTTTATAAGGCAGTAGTTGAGTATGTTTGCTGGTTAGTGGGTTTTTTTTTTTTTTTGAAGGTTTAAATTACATGTTGATGTTGAGTTTTATTTTTCAGCTTTTTTGAGACCTGACAAGGTTTGCTTCTTTTTATTTTATGCTTATAGGCTCATTTCTGTATATTACTGTGGTGTCACAGACTTTTTGCCAGTTCCGGTAAATATGGACTGGTAAAAGTAAAAATAAGCAAGTGCATCCATTGCTATCGAATGCCTGGCTACTTCCTGGATCAGACACAAAACAGCATGTGTATTTTACAATGTACAGTTTTGCAGGTTTATCAGTCAGTTACTTCACGCCATTGTGTGACATTTGAAGCTCACACCTCCCAGTGGTGCTTTGCTAACATCTGTCCGTGCATTTTAATCTTGGCAGGACTTAACCATATTTGGCGTCATTACTTTTAATATTCTCTACAAACGCATCACAGGTGTCCTGCCAAGTCTGCCCCCCCCCCAACTTCAGCCGGTAACCTGGATCAAGCTCTAATTATTATATTATAATGTGTTAATCTCTGCCCTTTGCCAGAACGAGGTGGCTGGTGGGTTGCTCCACCAGTGAAAGATGCAAACATCCATTTTTCACTACTACACAACCCATATTTTAATGGAAAAAAAGTTTCTTTATGTATATAAAAACTGACAAGCGAATTGGTTTTTTTTTTTTTTTTTTTACAGAAAATGTCATATTGCCCACCAGTTTATCAGTAATGTACATTTTTAACATCAAATCCATTCAATCTATTCAGCTGACAGTTGTTTGTGGGTTGTTTCAGAAAGCATGTTCTCTGGTTTTCGTAGTGTGTAGAAGTATTTAACTGTACTGTAGATCCAGCAGTAAATAGTGACAGATGGCGTAGCTCCTCACTAAATAGATTCTCAGTTCAGTTGGATGTGGGTTCCATGAATTAATCTCTGTGGGTAAATCTAACAGATTTAAGCCAGGAGAGGGTTATGGCTTTATGATCTTCCTGTACACTGTGATGCAAATGACACAATATATTTCTAATGTACATGTATGTACACGTTGAATTTTTATTAATATTAACGTTTTGTGTCTCTGCCAGTAATACAAAAACTTATTTTACCGTTGTTCTGAATGAGGGAAGTTATAAATCTAGATTTAAATCTAGTATCTGCAAGAATCTGTCCTGGTCAAGTCTGAAGATACTTGAATCAACATTTACTGTTTTGTGACATTGTGAATCAACATTGCAGTGATCAATGATTAATTTAGCCATTGTTTGCAGTTCTTAAAAAATGCCAGCTGCATTTTTCTAGACAATAATTTGGAGAGGAGCTGTGTGAAAATGCTGCTTTTTATCCAAAAGTACCTTGTGCTGATTATTTACATGTATTTCTATGGGTTTTAGAGATTCATTCTAAGAATGACAGCTGTATGCTGTAGAAGTACTGCTTCACAAAGATCATCTCAGGTGTTTTGTCAAGTCTTTTCAAAAAGTGACACCAGATCCCTCTTGCAATCTGTTACTGTAGGTGTTTGCGATCTTTGCATTTGGCACATGTGGAAGCTATTCGGGGATGTTCAAGATGAGCGTCGAGTGTAAAAACAGGACTGAGAGTGACCTAAGCATCGAAGTGGAGTTTGAGTACCCATTCAGGTCGGTGCCACCATTTGTGCTCTCAGACCCAGACCACATGAAAGATGTTCTGCTGACACACCTAAGCCACTCTTTTCCTTTACAGGCTCCACCAAGTGTACTTTGATGCCCCTACCTGCAAAAGTAGAATATCAGAGCGTCTCTTCCTCGTGGGTGACTACTCATCCTCAGCAGAGTTCTTTGTCACCATTGGTGTGTTTGCCTTCCTGTACTCCATGGCTGCCCTGGTTGTCTACATCTTCTTCTTTGAGAAGTACCGTGAAAACAACAAGGGACCTTTGATAGTGAGTCCTGTTATATTTCTCTGAATGAAATGCTTATTCATTTTTATTTTTATAGGAGCCTTAGAGCCACTCTTTGGCCTAGAACGTGCCAAGGGAGAAGCTGTTGTGTCTGTGTGTGACATTCCGTTTTATTCGGCCCTCAGGACTTCGGTGTGACCTGCGTATTCACGTTCATGTGGCTGGTGAGCTCGGCTGCCTGGGCCAAGGGTCTGTCTGACGTAAAGACGGCCACTGACCCTGACCGTGTCGTTACCCTCATCTCTGCTTGTGAGAAGGAAGAGAACCAGTGCCGCGCAATACATGACCCTGTGATGTCTGGCCTCAACACCTCTGTTGTGAGTCCACATGCTTCAGCTCGCTCCGGGTGCCTGCAAAAGAGCTCTGTGGTTTGCCTTTTGTGGAGAAATCAGGGTCAATTCTGTGTGAAATCAGGGCCCAAACTATTTCTCAGAATATAGCTCTCTTCTGATCCTACTTCACAGCAGTATGTTTAGTTTAACTTCTGCTACAGTATTTTAGTTCACTGTGGACAGCTGAAAGTGTAAGTGCAGTTTAGATACCCTGTTAGCGTACTTGCATAAAATTGTATACTTTTTGAGCATTTGGGTTTCGGTGAGAAAGATAAATCACAGAAACTGAAATACCTCCTTAACCCCACAGGTATTTGGTTTCCTCAACCTGATCCTATGGGCAGGAAACCTTTGGTTCGTGTTCAAGGAGACGGGCATCATTGCTCCCTTCATGCGCCAGCGCCCTGCACAGGAGAAGCAGCCTGCCCCAGAGTCTTTCGGCCAGCAGGGAGGAGGATACGCCCAAGATGGTTATGGCCAGCAGGATCCCTATGCTGGCTCCCAGGGAGGCTACCAGCCCGACTACAGCCAGCAAGGGTACAATCAAGGCGGCGACTACGGTCAGGGAGGATATGGCCAGCAGGGGGCGCCCACCTCCTTTGCCAACCAGATGTGAGCCTGGCAGCAGCGCAGAGGCTGGGTGTTGGGTGAGTGAAGTGAGCGCCTGGTTACCAGTTGGAGGCAGGGGGAGGGATCACATATTGAACAAACAGAACAGCTGGTTGTTAGTTTAAAAATGATTCAGTGGTGCCTGTAGAACGGAAGGACGTTTATCCGGAAAAGCACCAGATACCATTTTTGCGTTTTTTAGTATTCCTGTCATTATTTTAAACTTAAGATTCATAGGTGTCAGATATTGCTTAGGGTGTCTCTACATTTGAACGTTAAGAAAGGGCGAATTTCTGGGATATGTACTTAGCAGCTAGTGAGAGCTTTGTGCGATATGCATTTTTGGTATGCCTACATATTATAGCAATTGCGGAAAGAAGACAAAAAGAAAGTTCAATATCTACATATGAAATTATATAAGGACTTGAACTTGGAGGCGCTGACCACGCATGTAAAATTGCAGTGCCGTTGTTTAATTCTAGACATCCTCCTTTGACTGATCAATTCTTCGTTCTCCTCCTCAAACTCTTCTGTACACAACCCCTTCCTTTCATAAATGATCATTCTCATGGCTTCTCTAATAACCAACATTTTACCTCTGTCTTTCCACAGAAGGAGGTGACAGTGTGATTTGGGGCATGCGGTGCCTGAACCCTACCCAAACTTCCACACTCGCCTGTCTGTCTATGTGTGCATCTGTTTTATTGACATAAAGAGGGAGGGAGGGAGGGGGTTGACCAAATATAGAGACGTGAGAGATAGAGGATGGGGAGAACAAAACCAGACGACTCAATGTGCTTTGTCCTACTGTGGTTTATTCACCTGAAAAAAATGATGGCTATAAAGGTTAATTAAAACTTGAATACAATACCAAAACACTGGGGTTAAATATTGTGGTTCAAAAAGTTAAAAAGTAGACAATGCTGATAACACTGCACTTAAGAGAATGTATTTGTGCTGTATAAAAAATACTTTAAATAATTTGTACTTTTTAAAGCTTCACCTCCATCATCCATGTAGGAAAAGCTTAAAAATGCCAGGGAAAGGTATGAAAGGGAATGAAGTATTTTTAATGGACGTTGAATAGGAATGGGAGGAATACAAATACCTTAACAAGGTGTGTGTCAAACATCATGTCATTTATGTACTAGTTTGATTTTTTTTTTTTTTTGTCTGGGTCGTTTACTTTGTGCAATCAAAAGACTTCAGATGAAACTAATATGTAGGTTGCAGGAAAATGGTAAAATGTGAAATATAAATATTAACCTACTGATACAATAACAACAGTAAGAGTATATGGTGACATCTCACATTTGCTACTGTTTTGTTTTTTTTTTTTCAAGACTGTGACCAATGCTATACAGTATGTAGATCTAGATTTAAATTTGTTACATACTTTTTATGCCTTCTTTTTTCCTTTTTGTAGTGTGAGCACAAGGTGAAGATTATCAGCATCATGTGCTGAAAAGGTTGCTGGCACAAACACACATTAAAAGCTGCACAAAGGCAAAATCATAGCTTATGTGACTTTTACATATAACTGCAGTATTTGAACAGTGAGTAACCAGCAAAATAATATCTACATAAAGGAATAACTTTCTCATAAAAGGTCAACATTCAGCTTACTGAAATTATTGGTCATGACTAAAACGTGAAATTTCAAACGTGTGATATTTGGTTATTTTTCCTTTTTAACATTCCTAACATCAATGCATTTATTAGTAAAGCATTTAATGAGCGACCCTGCGGTCTGTCATTTCAAGAGCATGTGTATTATTGCTGTGCGATTCCCTCAGAAAGGAAATACAGCTAACGCATGCATAGTTAATTGGAGTAGATAAATTGTACATAAAAACTTTAAATGTATGTAGTAATAAATATATTTCTATTTTGTATTATTTTAAATGTTATGGATGCCAGATCAGGCCTGGAGTTGAAGTATTGAGATACTGTACTGTTTTGCGATTGGTAAATTGGTTGGTCTGTAGCCTTAAATATTGCATGGACAGTTAAAAATTCCTTACCACACATGTCTGTAAAATATTAGTATTTACATAAAGGTATACAAATATTTAATGCATATCATAGCAGTGTACAAGCATAAACGTTCAAATTATCATTCTGATCCTTCAAAACTGGCTTGGCCTAAACTACGAAAAACGCAAAAACAGTGGATAGAAAGTGCAGAATTAGTTTTCCGATGTTTTTGAGGAGCAAGATGGGATTTTACCCAGAAAAAAGTCCAATATTTACTGTGGAACTGTATGACCATGTAGTACACTATGTCTGAATCACTGAAAAATGCTATGATGTGTTTATTAGACTGGTAGCACACAGCCTATTTTGTGATCAACCTCTTAAGAATTTCACATTCCCTAGAGTATAAATGCTTGTGTTGCCTCATTATTTGGATGCTAGGTAAAAAGTATTGTAGCGAGAATCCGTGTCTCAGTGCATGATAGGATTAACGTGACTGTACCCACAGGTTGACTTCACATTAAAATGACTTTTTACTGCACACCTCTGTTTCTGGCAACTCAAGGTTTTATATTTTGGGAGAGCTGGGCCTTCCACAGGGATGGTGCTCTCTCTCACTGTTCTTCTCTCCCTCCTTTCTCTCTGTCTCTTATTGATATACTATTCAAATAATCTGTTGTTAGTGGTGTATGGTATGTCTTGTGATCCTCTCAATGCCTCTGGGTAGTGCTGTGTTTCTTGTGTATGATATATTCCTAGAATTACTGATGATATAATGACGATGACGACGACAGTGATTATGACCATGCAGAGAAACTCACTAAAATTCTCCAGAGTTCTGTTGTATTCTTTATGGAATCCATGTTGGAAAAAATAAAGATTAAACTATTCTGTTGAAGTTAACTGGTCATATGTCTGTTTCTTGATGTTTCGTTCTTAGCCTTTGTTTTAATGTAATTTAAGTATTTTTCTCACCTTTCCACACATTCCAAACATCTGCTGTGCTGTAGAAATAATTAACTATTAATTTTGAAACTTTCTGTTGACGTTAACTGACTGATTATTCTGTATGTCCCTTTTGAATTAACTGCAGCAGGACTCTTTAAGGATGTAAGTGAGCTTTAGCAATTGGAAATACAGTGCCTTGCAAAAGTTTCAACATAGCCTGGATTGCGTATTTTCGTTAGTATTTTTGCTGTGAATTCATATGCTGCTTTCATAAGTATTCAAACCCATCACTTTAATATTTCGAGGAGTCACCCTTTGCTCCAGTAACAGCTTTATGTCTTTTGCTTTTTCCTATTCATTTTGGCAAATCTGCATCAATTTTTTCAGATCAGTCGGATGACACTTGTGGACCACGGTTTTTAAATGTAACAGATTGTCAGCGCGATTGAGACCAGGGCTTTGACCGGGCAGCTGTAGGACATTCACTTTTTTCTCTGAGCCACTTCCGGATCAACAATCAGGAAGTGAGAGCTGCGTCACACCACCCAGACCCTGCAAAGACGAGGCCGTCCCGCAAAACTCAGCATCCAAGCAAAACACGGACTTGAGTGTGAAGCCACAGAAAGGCCAACAATCACTTGGAAGAGCTTTCATTAAAGCTGTTATTGCAGTAAAAGGTGACTACACTAAATATTAACGTGTGGTGTTTGAATACTTATACAGACACATTATATATTTTGTAGTCCTTATTTTTTAAAATTCTTTCTTTGTTGATGACTTAAAAACAGTTTAAAATAAAAAAGCGTATGTCTGTCAAGGATTATATTCAGCAAGCTTTATGTTAATTACAGCTAAGCCTAGACATACGCTAGCTGGCCAGTTTGTTAGGAACACCTGTACAACTACATGTTAATGTAATGTAATTATCTAATCATCCAATTATGTGGCAGCAGCACAATGCATAAAAACATGCAGACATAGGTCATGAACTTCAGTGAATGTCATCAAACTGCAGAATGTGAAGAAAAAATGTGATATAGGTGGCTTTGCCTGAGGTATGGCTGTTGGTATCAGCCAGGGTTCGTTTCAGTATTTCATAAACTGCTCTCCTGGGACTTTCATACACAACAGTTTCCAGAATCTACACAGAATGGTGTAAAAAACAAACCAAAAAAAAATCCAGCGAACGGCAGTCCTGTGGGCAGAAACACCTTGTTGGTAAAAGACATCTCAGATAAACACTCTTGGCAACAGTGGTGGGCAGAAAAGCATCTCTAAATGCATGACACATCAAACCTTAAGAGAAATGTGCTTCGACAGTAGAAGACGACTTCAGGTTCCACTCCTATCAGCCAAGAACAGGCAGCTGAGGCTACACTGGGCTCTGCTTCACTGAAACTGGACAGTTGTAGATTGGGAAAATGCAACCTGGCCTGATGAATCAATTTCTGCTGCAACATGCAGACTTTAAGTTCAGAATTTGGCATAAACAGCATGTAGCTATGGAGCTAACCTGTTTTGTGTAAACAGTTCAGGTTGGTGGTAGTGCAATGGGGTGGGAAGTGTTTTTTTTGCATACATTGGACTTCCTAATACAAATTTACCATGATTTGAATGCTACAACCACAAACTGGCCACATCTAATAGCTACTTCCACCTTGATAATGTCACAAAGCACAAGTTACCTCAAACTGGTTCCATGAACATGACAATGAATTCAGTACTTCAACAGCCACCCTGTCAGCAGATCTGAACCCAACAGAGCACCTTTTGGATGCGGTATAACAACAGATTAGCAGCATGAACGTGCAGTTGACAAATCTGCAGCATTTTTTGATGCAATGAAGTCACCATATAAGTCACCCATAAGGAATGTCTCCAGCACCTTGTTGAATCTATGCCATGAAGAATTCAAGCTGTTCTGAGAGGAAAGAGGGAGGGGTCCCTAGGTCCCTACCCAGTATTGGAATAGTGTTCCTTAAAAATTGGCTCCACTGAAAGTAGGATAATGAAAATGCTAATGCTGTATCATATATGCAAAATACTGGATGTTCACTCCAGCAAAACAACCATGTCATTAAAAAAGATGAGGACAAGAAGTTGCGCAGCTCCACTTCCTCGAACAGTGAACAGAAGCGGAGACCTTGGAAACGGTAAGTTTTGTGATTACTCATACCTGTTGTCACAACAAACCTCTTGCGTGGTCATGCTCCGTTCTTGTGCAGAACTTCCAAAGTAAAAGTGTGAGCAAGACTGCAAAATAACACAACTCTGCAAAGATAGACTTTTTGGAAACAGGTAACCACAACACAGTGGGTTCAAGATATCCTTGTTTCTACGATAACATGCACATGAGGCGTAGGTGTTCGAGCACAGCTCTGTGCCCATGTTCAGGAACACGCTGATCGGGCAATAGTTAGAATATATGTAGAAAACAGTTTACGCCGGTTCTGTGCCACAATGCCAGACCGCACAACAATGCATTTAAAATAAAAACTTCATCAGTCCCAGATGCTCAACTCTGAAAACTTATTTTGCCATTTAAAAATTTTTTTCTTGTATTTTATCCAAACTCCCATACCAGTGTGCCATGTTTTTATACTCTCAGAGGGTACAACATGCTGTTTTCATTTTTTTTAAATAAAACTACATTGAATGCTTTGTAAAAAGCCTTTTAAAATGCTGCAGACAAACGTAAACCTTACTTGTGTTAATAGTAGCGTAATATGGCTCAAATAGTGTATGTTGAAACTGGATCTACTAAATCTTATTATTCCGTAATTTTGTGTAATTTTAAGTGTATATTTATATTCATTATATTGACATTACCTCACAATATTCACAGCAAAGATTCAAAAGGCGTTTGCAACGTAAAATAAAGGTATTTTTAGAATTATTTTTTTAAACTATCCATGCCTTGATGACTACGCGCGTAAGCAAACAGTCATTTCTACCTTGAAATTTATTTTTCCCGACAAGCCACTTCATCCGCCGCACGTATTCGTATTCCCCACCCTCGGCCCGCCCCTAGCTCAATGTAGCTCCGCCCCATCCCGCGCTCCCTCCTTTTCGCTGGCGGAAGCCCAATTATCTTGGTGAGAACGTGGTAGGCCCGCGCGCCTAGGCCAACGCCTCGCCGCTTCTCTTTTTTTCAACCTTCAGGCTGCTTCGGAGTGAAAGAAGGAAACAGCTAATTGCTACCTCGCTGCATTTCTTTTCTTTATTTATTTGCAGCGTAGACTTAAAGTTAATTAGAATCCGACTCGAAAGAAAGTCGCAGAAAGTACCCAACAAACTTTCTAAATAGTTTTATTTGGCAGCTGTCATTTTTCCCCACCTTCTGTCTCCAGCTGTTGGTTGTTCTTAGGCGTTCGTACAGTGTTAGCGGAGGGTAACCCGGGGGTGACGGAGTGTAAGCTGTGAGAGCCACGCGGCAGGATGGCAGACACGGCTCAGAGCGGTTCCTCTGAATCGTGCCTCCAGAAGCTCAACACTTACGTGCGCACGAGGAAAGGCACCATTCTGGCCGCGGAGATCGTGAGTGCCCGAGGGTCCGAGTGGCCCAACTCCCCTCGCTTTCTCTCTCTTTCTCACACGTACCACAAGCGGCCTTAACTCTAAGCGTTAAACTATTAAATGTCTTAATGTTTAAACATAGCACGGAATTTGAATTCTTTATGTCGTGCTTTTTCGAAAAAGTTTTTTTTAAAACGGTTTCGTTTTGGTGGAAACAAACAACCTGAAGCATTTGTTTGGATTCCTTGCATACAGCGTGTGACTGGAGTGAAAAGCGACAGTGGCAGCTTCGTCTGTCACTGTGAACTTTTGTGACAGGGCACACGTCATGTTCTTCGGGCTTCCTCATAATAATTATTTATCTGCAGTTACTTGAAAGTATTTCTTTTTTTGTACAATTTTAATATTGTTTGGACAGCTTATCCAGACTTTACCCACATTAACGAGTAACCATAACCAGCGATTCAGTATTTGAATGTATCTAGTGCTTTATGTAAAAATACAGCTATCTGCTCTCATGCAAATGTGCATTGCTTAATAAAAAGCTGTGCAAAAAAAAAAGGGCCACAAGGTAGTGCTCCATACTGAGGTTTTACTCTGTTTCCAACCACATCCACCACTGGCTTAGCTTGAGTTCTGGGCCGGAACTTTTACCACCAACAAGAATGTTTTTGATCTTGTCAGATGGGTCGTGTTCTCAATGAGAAGTCTTTTCTTAGCAATTGGAGTAAATGTAAAGGTGTGCATCTCCTCTTGGCTGACCTTTTGCTACTACATTCTCTTCACACTGCTATGACTTAGCTACATTTCTACTTTTGGAATAAGTAAGATGCTCCTGAATGGTGCTTGTGTTATAGGAACATGGGTGGAAGCAGCCTTTAAGAATGGAAAGTTTGACTTTCAGTGGAAATGTGAGTCACAGTATTGCAGAGTGGTGCCAGCAGCTGAGCATTCCACCTTCAACAGCTTGGTACAGTACTCTGCATACTTGGCATGTTGGAGTGGCCACTGTAAACTATTTCTTGTTTACAGAGGCTTCCACTGTATCCTATAGCTTCATATTTAAACCCCAAATGTCCAGCACTCATGTTATTTTAAGGATTACATGCAGTTAAAATGTAGAATCTTAACTAGCATTTATCTACAAAACGTTTTATAAATAATGTACTCAGAATCGTGTCCAAATTAGAATTATGCGACAGTTTATGTTGTGTTTTTTGAAAAACTTAATATACTGTGTCGCAGTACCTTTAATAGTGTATTGATAAGACTTTACAATCTCATTTTTCTTCTTGCACTGTATTTACATTTTGAAATGGATGTCACTTCTCAGCTTGACTCTGTTTAGTGTTCTCTAAATTCAGTAAGAGGCAGCTCCTAGTTTTAGATAGCCGCTCACTGACATTCTGCATCACAGGGTCAGACTATTCCCACACCACAATAGTTAGCCTTGCTGGTTCATGGGACAGGCATCTGCTGTAGAAGTGCCCGCTGCACGTTACAGCAATTTCTGTAATAAGGCGAAAAGTTTTTTTCGTACTGTGTAATGAATTGCACATGATGAGAGAACTGTTTTTACATGGTCATGTTACCGGTTGCATTCCTAGTTGTGAAATTGATGTTGAGAAACCTTTGAGTAAAACTGGATCTCCATTGAGGGTAAAGGAATGGAAGCTGGTTTCGGCTTCCTGGGGGGGGACAATTACAGAACTATAATTGGAATCCCATTACTTTTCCTCATGTTTGGCTTTCTTGGAAAATCCTTTCATGCACAGCCCTCTCAGTTCATCAGTTGGAGAAATGTGCTCTTATTACTGTTAATTAGAATTCTGGTCTCAGTATGTGGCTGTACAGTAGCTCCTTCATTTTTCTGGTGCTGGTTTATAACCATAGACTTAGGCTATGGAAAACTGGTTTTTAATGTGTATGTGCCAATATCAATGCTTTTTTTAAATAAAATGTAAAGGTATATGCAGAACTTTACAGACTGATCCAGAGATTGGCTGTCAAGCAGAAGCCATGTAAAGAGGGAAGGTCAGGTAGATTTGTACCTCCAGTTGCACAAAGTTGAGAGGTGCTTGTCAAGCTGTCTGTTTTTTTTTTAAATTTTTGTAATTTAGTAACTTTATCTTACTGCATTTTTACAACATTGATTGTATGGATGGATGGATTTGTGTGGATGTGTGAAGTTTTTTTAGTCTTTGCTGAGCTGCTTTGAATCCCATAGTAACTGCCAGTGATCCTGTAGTTACCTGAACTTATTAGCACAAGATGAAAGTTTTAATCACATTTTATTATTCTGTTATTTAGTACTCCTGTAATTCATTTTATATTTTACAAGCTATGCAGTGGAACGAACAACATGTTTAAATTGCAGACAGAAGGTGGAACCCCCATCAGGAAAATTGACATGCTTTCTCTAACATTTCTGAGAGGCTTTTGTTAATTTCAGAAAGTCTGCATTTGTCTTGTGTTTTGCATCCAGAGATTTAGATGTCTTCTGCTTTGCTAAAGATTGCAAACACAGAGCTTAACAGGAAATCTCACAGGATGGAATGGGTGGGCCAGAAAGCGAAAGCGGATGCCTAATACGGTGAATACTTTATTTTGCCAAATATTTCAAGAAAAGCTACCTCTGTTTCACAGTTGCTTAACACAGTTTACCTGAGGATGGGTTAGAATGAAAACAAATATCCACATAAGACGTTGAGCCCTGTTTTGAATGATTGTACATTCGTACAGTATCAAACTGTTACCATCAGTGATGTAACAAGGCATAAAGGAAACATTTTGTGTGATTATTTTAGTGCTGGCATGAATTAGGATATTGCAGAAAATGTGCTGTTGATGAGCAAAGCTTGTGCCGAATACTGCATGAGGTTCAGGTAGATGTTCTGTTTTTCTGCACCTTGTTATTTTCATAGCAGTATATACATCCAAGGGCACAGATAACATATAAGTAGGTTTTGAGTGGTTCTACTCCAAATTTTTCCAAACATTGTGGTAAGCTTGCTCCTGAGGATTTCGCGGGGGGTCCCCCCCAAGTATACGTAATCAAGTGCCAGGGTGGACTAGGAATGACACTTTAGAAAAAAGTTGCTATTTCCACTTCTTAAAAGGACTTTTTCCATTATGTGTACTATATAGATATATTGGAGCTATTTTTCAAACTCCATTTCCAAATCTCTAGCATGCAGTAGGGGAAAAAATGTTTGTCTTCAGCTCTTCATTAATACATGAATTTGTGGCCCATTTTAAAAAGTATATTTGAAAAATATTTCGCTCAACATTTATGATCAAACATTTGTCGCTTTGTTTTGCAGTAAATGCAGCCGAGTAAATACTAAAGCTAATTTACTAAGAACTCGGGTAGGGGAAGGCATTGCCTTTGCCTTGTGGGTTACAGTTAAACATTGATTATTTATTTATTTATTTATTTATTTTAAATAAACAGATTCATCAATTGTTACGTCACTATGCAATTCTGTGGATCATTATTAGGGTATTTGTTGAATGTTTCTGAAATTAGGTCTGCAGTTATCTTCCATTTCTTTTGTCATAGACTGATTCTGTGGACACTGGTAGTGGGCAGGGCTGAAAATTATTTTGCAGACTGACTTTTTTGCTGGCATTCATATTTCCACACCAAATTATTCACTTGTCCTTGATGTGATGTTCCTCTGGCTGTTGAAACTCCTCCGCCTGAATGAGGATGTATAAGGAGTGTGGTGAAGCATGGGGATGGAAGGATGTGTGGAGAGTTTAAAGCATTCTCTTATTAAATACTGATCCAAATAGGTCAGATGGGAAGTGAAGTTAACAAAACATCAAATATAAATATTTTTATTAGCAATATGCTGTACATTACATGATGTACATTTTTGTTGTTTTCGTTGTGGTTTCGTGTACTTGAGTTTCAAAGCACTGCTTCCTTATACATCAGCTTTGTAACTATCCCAGCAAAACTAAATAATGTTTTATTCAGTTTTGTCTGTTAATGCTGAACTTGGAGATTCTTTGGAGAGCAGAAGCTACTAAATCTTAAACTGAAAATATTTACCTTCTGAAGTCACCGTGAGGCTTATATGATGTATACTGAAAGCTTAAAAAAAATGTATGCACACGAACTGAATGGAACAAATTCATAGAAATGCTAAATTATAAATTTACTAGAACAAAATAAGCTGTTTAGTTCAGATTCAGTCTGGAGTGTGGTATGAAATTAGAGGATTTCTCAGTTAGGTACGAGTGACCTTCTCTCTTCTCTTTCAGGTTGTTAGTGTGATAATTATTATCTGCTTTGCAGCCTCTTTGTATGGAGGCTACTCTGCAGTGGCTGTCTGTGAGGGGCTGGTTGCTACCTTGTTCTTCTTCATCTTCATGTTGGGTCTGGATAACCAGATTCATTTTATCAACTGGGCTTGCACTGTAAGTTTTACATCTTCTGTCATGCATATTTTAATATAGACTATGTTCTTTAAGTGTAACCATAATCATGAAGGTGACAATGTATACTGTCCTGCCACAACTGTTCTGCTTGAGGTGCAACCTGATTGCTTGACTGGTTATGATTAGTAATGATGCACTTTCTTTTGCTTCCAGGACTTTATACGAGCTTTGATTGGTGGTATCCTCTACCTCATCATTGCTTTGATCTGCTTGATTGGTGGAGCAGGAGATGGTGCACGCATTGCAGGCGGGGTGAGAAAATCTTGGTCTGGTCTGTAGGGTCCATCAGATGAAGCCTGCATTTTTGAACCAGACAAATGGCACACTACTCTTGTCACCATCAAAAAAATCACCTTCCTACTCTTCATTTAGCTCTTCCATCATTCTTCCTCCACCATCCACTCTCACACGCCTGCTTCCTGATTCGATCTCAATAAGAATTTTTACTTCAGTGTGCTTTGGATTGTCTAACACAGATCATTGTGTCATTGAGAAGCTCATTTAGGGTACAGATGGAGTTTTCATTTAGAGTACATCTCTGGCATATCTCAATTTTAAGCTTAAATTATAATTTTAAATTACACTGATAGCATGATATTTAGATAGATGACAGTGAGGTTTTTCTTTGGGAATTGTGTGAAACTAGTTTTGATGAATGCTTAGCATAACGGTAGTAATGTAATCCATTTTGTTACAGGTGTTCAGCTTAGTTGCAAGCATCCTGTTTGGTTACGACACCTTCTTCACCTTCAAGTCTATTAAAAGCAGTTCGCAGCATAATACAGCCCCCACAGGTAAGCGTGCCACAGAAAATCTGTGCATGTACACACACAACATGAAGATGCATACATAGAGATGCAAAGATAATATGGTTTATTGTACTGGAGCTATCCAAGAAAAATCCTCATTTTGAAATGTTCAGTTGTAGTATAATGAATTATTTGTTTTGTTACAGTATCTGAAGACCAGTATCTTTCAATAAACTAAGCTTTGGTTAAAAATTCATTATTCTAAAAGTTTCCGTTCAGATACCGATATATATAGATATATAGGTATTAATATTTAAGTGCCATTATAGCAAAAATTTGGATATAGAAAGTTTGGATACTCTGGGAGTGCTGTATTCTTACAATTAAGGTGAGACTACAGTACTAACCTTAATTATCATTTGTATGTATTTTTATTTATTTACACTTTTGCATTACTGAGATACAAGAATAAATGGCTGACTATGTTAAACAAATGCAAAATGTGTAGTTATTCATCTACCTCCAATATGTCCATCCCTGTGGATTGTGTGACTGCAGAGTCATGGTAAAGGTGATGTAAGAGATGCTGGATGACTGGCAGTTGTGCGTAGCTGGTGAGGACCCAAGAGTGCTGTGGTGGGATGTGGTGGTGCTGCTGCTCTAATGGATGGAAACAGAAGCAATCTCCCAGTTTTTTACTCGACATGCTCTCTTTTACAGAGGACTTTGCTTAAATGGCCCTCGTGCCCTATTTAAGTAAAGAAACAAACAGAACAGGAGAAACCAGCAGTGGCACCAGTGATGCTGAATAAGGGCCAGGAGGGAATCGAACAGGGAGGACAGGAGGGAGGACAGGACACCAGCCAGCATAAAACTGAATTGGACAGCACTGAATCACATGAAGCAGGTCAACAGAAGTTATAAACTTCTGAATGCCCTTATCAAAGTGATGGTCAAAATAGACTGATTGAAAATGGATGATGATGACTTTCTCATCACCTCAGTGGCTCTCCTGAGTGTCCACCTGAATAACGCTTTTCACTGTTTTTCTTGTTGATTATCTACTGCTTGCACTGTCACAAATTATATAATGCTCAGAATACTTGACACTATAAAGAACACTGATTTAAACAGTTAAATTTACCTCATCAGTTTCCCTAAGTCTTTAAACTTGAAACAAAAAAACAGCAGAAATAAAAACCAGATTGCACCATTAAAAGTTTAGTGTTACTTTAAATAATCAAATCAAATCACAACTTTCAAAAATAAATATAAAAAATGTATTTATATGGATTTAACCTGTCCCCAGATCATACTCATAGTTAAATGTGTAACCTCACCAGAAATTAGTCCCACACACCGTCCTACCATTATTCACCAGTTGCCTTTTCACAATCTTTCTTTTTATGAATAATGTGTATTATTCAGTTTTTGCTTCTGCTTATAGTAGTTTTTTATACAATATTTTACAATTTATCACTGTGGAAGGGAAATTAACAGTAAGCCACCTGAATACATTTCATAAATCAAAAGTGCCTTGAAAACCTTCTTTATGGTTTTTGATGGATTTTTTTAGTCTTTATGTACTGTTAGGTAAAGTGCACAATCCCTTTTTCAGTATGGATAATAAAATATGCTTCTGAATGCTAATTTTGAGTTGCCTCATTTGAGCTATTATACTTTTTGTTTTGTGAGAACAGTGTCCAAGGTGTGTGAACCTGTTTCATCATTTGCCAATGAAAGGAGTTTTTTTTTTTGTTTGCAGCTTATTCAATGTTTAGCTTTTACATCCAAAAAAGAAATTACCATCGCTAGAACAACTCTGTTTTTTTATGGATACATCAGGGTATTTGAGGACCTTTTCCAGATTTTTCATTGCGGCTCTGCAAATAAAACTTTGTTAGTTCCCTTGCTGGAGCCAAAACTTGTTTTTTTATCCAGTTTGTTGCAGTGCCAGTTATCGAGACTTTAGTTTGTTAACAGTTGATTGTCTTAGTCAGTCAGGCGGTATAAAATATACCAAATGCTGCAGCGTGAAAATCGAAATAATTTTATCTTCCACAAGGTGGCGTCATCGTAACCTGCCCGGGGGGGGGGCGGGGGGGGATTGAACCTTATTGCTGCACTTAAATGGATATTAAATGCAAATATTTGCATTTGCTAAAATATTTATTTTTAGGAAAAAATTTTATTTTTATTTATATTCATTTACTCCTAGCATTGTCTGAGCTATCTATTTAATGCCACTAAACTAAATTCTGTTCTGCTGCCTCGTATTCAGTTCTATTCTTGTGGAACAATTTGGCAGTTTCGCAGTGATTTATGGAGTGCTGGGATGGCAGTGTGATTGCCTGTCTTTATGATTACATTTGCCACTCTGTCTGAATATAGGATTAAAGCTATTATGTCTGATACACATACTGTGCTTGATACAAATGCCACAGAATGAGCCACTGCACAATGTCAAATATTAAGAAATGTCTGTAAATCAACATTTGTTGATTTAACTGATGTTTTTCTCCAGAGTGACTTACAGTGTTAAGCTTCTTAGAAAGATTTACCCATTTAGACTGCTGAGTAATTTTGACGAACAATTTAGTGGATCATGGATACAACAGCAGGGGCTGGGGTTTGACCTTATGACCTCTGAACCCAGAATAATAATGCTCTCACTATTTTAATAGTGCTACAATATATTTACTGTGAGGCACTGTATGACATTGACGTACTGAACACTTCAAAAGTCCTATTTCCTCCCACTTATCACATTTCATATGTATCCATGATAATGAATGCATCCTTCTTTTTTAGAAATATGCAGTGCAGGAAAAATTAACTAATGGGTATGGACTGATGGCTATGGCCCCTTCATTAAGAATAAATTAAACTGGTTTCTAAGTAACCACAAGTGATGACAGTGGTAGATGTCATTGTACAAAAGCACAGTAAGCCATGTTCTGGTCAGAGACTGCATGAGAGGAGCAGGTTCCTTACAAATCCTGGCTTGTGGGATTGGATGTGACTTTGACTCGGGTTCAGTCTGTGAGGAGTTTGCATGTTCTCTCTGTGTAGCCCACCAGAGCCTCCACAAAAGAAGGCTGGTAAGCAGGACCCTGCTGAGCAGGTATGAGTACATCAGAAGTAACTGTCCAGGTTGTCTGAGCTTCCCTTGCCATCTCCACATCTGATAGGGGCAACATGACTTACGAGGAATGGAATGCTCATGATCCAAGGACACAGATGTTAACTGAAGAGCAAAATGATGGCTTCATTCTGTTTGTCACTGAGGGTCAGTGAAAAGTGATAGAGGAGCAGACACCCAATATCCCCGTGTGAGGCACTTCAATCGGGAATGGAAAGACAAGGAATGACAACATCAATCTCAGACCAGAAGAGTGCCATCCTACAAACAGAAAAAATACATTGCTTTTACCCTCAGACTCCCAAACCTGTGGTAAGAGGCCTGATTCTGAAGAAAGATAAAACCCACAGGGGTAAAACGGAGGGAAAAAGGAAATTTATATACATTCAATAGTATTCAATGGTGTCATTTAGTGCAGGTTTTTCTGAATATTAGTACGCACATGTATTTAGAACTTTTATAATTCTCTCTGTCCAATTGTTCATTCCAAAGAAACTCAAAACAAGCGCTGAACACAGAATACTAGAATAAATTTTAAAAGTCGCTGAAAATAGCGGTGTTGTTTGATTATACAGTAGAAAGCTACGTGCAGATAGCACATTACACTGCGTTGCGCTGTGCGATTCATGAGCGGCGTCGTGCCCCTTTAAGACGGTAGCCCCGCCCATAAGGTGTCGTGTCAGTGGAGTCAGGTAGGTGGAACGCGCTTCGGCACGGGCACGCGGAGCTGAGCTGAGCTGAGCGGAGGGGGGGAGGTGTCGGGAGCGCGCAGCGCGTTGTATACAGTACTGTACAGTGTAAAAGTACTCCAGTCCGGACAATAGGTGTAACTTTTTCCCCGTGTGAGTCATTCTCAAACAACTTGGAGACGCACGCGCCATCGAAGAACTATCTTTTTCTATTTTTGACAGTATTTTACACCTTGAAAATTGTTGTTCAGCTAGTAACACTTGTGGATATGTGAATATTTGTTTGTAACTAGTTATCTAGAGGTTAAACTGTCACGTAGCTACTGGAGCGGCGGTGTGACTGAAGACTGTGTCTGTGTAACAAGAGCCGGGCGGCTCGTCATGTTCAGCCGCGGGTCCAAAAAGCGCCGCTCTTATCGCGGGGTGAGTGTTTCCATTCCACTTCCACTTGGTTTACTTGGTGGTTATTGCTAGGACACTTAGTTTGTATCCTTCTCTAAAGTCTCAGTGCTCCTGCGGTGGAGATTCTGTTACATTTTAAACAAGGGACTTCGGGG
This sequence comes from Arapaima gigas, assembly GCA_900497675.1. NCBI lineage: Eukaryota > Metazoa > Chordata > Actinopteri > Osteoglossiformes > Osteoglossidae > Arapaima > Arapaima gigas. The sequence goes on along the minus strand of UFQX01001234.1, from coordinate 45,457 downwards.
GAAATGGTGCTGAGGTGGCAGACGTCCACAAGGAAGGACCACCGTTCGCAGAGTTGCCACCAGGTCACTCACCGGGGTTTTTATTTAAATATTTAATCGGTGGGATCGGTGGATGGCCCCCGCGAAGCCCGTACTCGCATTTGTGTCGGTAACGTGTGTTACAGTACTTGAGGTCCTCGGCGCCCGAACGCAGAAAAGTCCTCGCGAGCTGGAGGTGACCCGTTTTCTAAGGAGGGAATAGGGCGCTCGTACCGGCAATAGCGAGGTGACCTGAGGGAGCGAGATGACCAGTAGGTGAAGTGCAGGTGTGTGTGTGGGGGGGTGTTTTTGTTGACCGGATAGTGATCGGCGTACCTGTCATCCAGAGCACCTCTGTGGTCACCACTGTGGTGACCAATGCGCCTCGCGCCCTTCGCGGTCCTTTTCGCGGTGGTAAAATTCTTTTCATCCCCGAGTCCCCGACTCTAGGTATATATAGACTTTTAGTGTCTTTTAAGTTGCTGCAACTGTTTCCTGACAAAACTCACACATACAAGTATGTATGTTATAAATTGTATACAGTGAAAGTTTCGTTTATAAGTCCATGTACTCTGCGTAGTAATATAGGTAAAATATACACAGTATAATACCAAGAGAACTGTATAACTCACATAAAGAATATATTATGTGTAACTGTATGTATTTGTCTTAATATACTTAGTATGTATTGTAAGCTTAATGATAATGTAACTGTTACTCAGTCTTAAGGGAAATGTATAATTATAGGTGTATTTAAATATTTCTATTTATATACTTCAAATTTACGGTGTAAAATGTCCACATATATAGTTATATACATACTTATGTTTTATATATAAAACTATATGTATTCAGTTTGGTTAATATACTGTATGCATTTATATACCTTAATATATACTGCATACAGCGTAAACTTATGTAAACTGTATGCTTTGTCATTGTCCCGACACGGGCGGGGGAGGAACATTTAAGCATCACGTGGTGGTTCACCTGCGGTGGGTGCTGAGGGGGCACTGTGCACCTTTCTATCCCCTTGTGTTGCACAGCACAACTCCACAACTTAGGAGGTGACAGAGGGACTGAGCCTGCAGGGCACGTGACTGGACTTGTATGCTGTGTACAAAAGCTCTGACATAGGCAGCAAATGAGAATGGAGGCAGCGAAGGTGACCTCTGTGTGTGTGTGTGTGTGTGTGTGTGTGTGTGTGTGTGTGTGTGTGTGTGTGTGTGTGTGATTGTTTGTTGTTTGTGTTGGCTGGATAGTGGTCTGCATGCCCAACATCCACAGCACCTCTGTGATCACTCTTCTCTGACCAGTGTGCCTTGCACCCTTCATGCTCCTTTTTGCAGTGGTAAAATTCTTTTAATCCCCCAGCCCCAATAAAAACTTTTATTGTCGTTTAAGTTGCTGTAACTGTTTTCTCCTGAAAACCTTTACTGTATACAATTTATAGCATATGTATATACTAAGTACATTGAGAGAAATGTTTGTGATTTACAGATATAATGCAATGTATAGAGTAAATGCATATGGACTTATAAGTGTGTGTATATATACACACTATAATACATAAGATACCTATATAACTGTCATATAGTTATACATTCATATATAAAACATATAAGTATGTATATAACACATTCAGTTTGGTTAGTATACTGTATCAATTTATGTACCTTAATTTATACTGTATATAGAGTAAACTTATGTAAACTGTATGCTTTGTCATTGTCTCGACACGGGTGGTGGAGGAGCATTCAAACATCACATGGTGGTTCACCTGCGGTGGGTGCTGAGGGGGCACTGTGCACCTTTCTGTCCCCTTGTGCTGCACAGCACAACTCCACAACTTAGGAGGTGACAGAGGGACTGAGCCTCAGTGACCCTGCAGAGCATGTGACTAGACTTGCATGCTGTGTGCAGAAGCTGAGATAGGCAGCAAATGAGAATGGAGGCAGCAAGGGTGTCCTGTGTGTATGTGTGTGTGTGTGGGGGGGGGGGGTTGCTTGTGTTGACTGGATAGTGGTCTCCATGCCTGCTATCCAGAGCACCTCTGTGATCACTCCTCTCTGACCTGCGTGTGTGTGGGGGGGGGTATGACAGTGTTTTTACAAATGAAATCACTGGAAATGGCATTTGAGTACATGCATACTCCAGCAAAAAAAATTCATAGTGAAATAAATATTTTTGTTTGAGATCAGTCTCTAACTTCATGTATTCATACTGGGCCAAATTTTCTTAAATGTGGTGTGTTTAGTAAGAATGTTCATGTGGGGGGAAAGAAATTCAGTAATAAATTATCTTTTATGTTTTGTTGAAATAAACTGAGAAGGGTGTTCAGTGAAATGTTTTTCATTTCTTGTTTGTAGTAGAGCACGGAAGAGGTCTGTGTGAAAACTAAAGGTTACAATGACATACTGCAATGTAGTTGATAATGAGGACATTGTCATTTATTGTTGCTTGCACCGATCAGTCAGGAGTGTTCACGTCCCCCATATAGGCCCTCTCCATCATGGATCATGGTGCCTCTTCTAGGCTGTTGTAGCAGGCCAAAGTTCTTACTTATGCATCGACAATTGTGGATATTTAACCCTTTCTTGGAGGCACTCACAGCAACCTTCATTGTAGCCCTAGTGATTCTGTACAGGCTCTGTACCTGCATGATGTCACACAGCTTGTGAAGATTTCACATCATTACAAGCAGCACTAACAAAAAAATACCCCATGGTTTGTTAGTGCTATGTTGTGTTTGTGCCCATCTGTGTCAAGTAAAGCACTGTTCTGCCTCTTTTAGTTTTCAAGACTTAAGTTTAATGTCACTCAGCCACTCTACCCTGGTGTAGACAATGAAACTGAGCACATTCTTTGCTGCTGTGATTGGGGCAGTTGTACTGTTTAAAGAATCCGTATATCACTTTTACTTTTCGAGATTAATTATTCTGCAACAATAATAAAAATGAGTATCTCAAAAAGCAGATGAGATACAATGGTGATTTAAACTGCACTAACAAGCGCAGACAAACACAGTGAAAAGAGGGATGCACTAAAAATTACAGAAATTGTTTTTAGTGCCTACTTTTTGATTGTTCCTTGGAAATATATGTTACTTTTTTTTGGTTATATACTGGCTTTCAGTAAATACTGTGGTGCCTGCGGGGAGCTGTGCCTCTCCCATGATGCAATGCTGCTGCGTGAGTGTAAATAATCATCTGTCTAACCACTGCAGGTGACAGAGGGGGATTGCTGACCCTGACACTGTTTAAAGTATTCGAGAGTTTTGAGTGGGCCTGCCATTGTGTTCTGCTAATGCTGATGTTTAGATGTGCCATGTAAAAACAGTTTGGCCTCCAACAATCCGGTCTGCAGGGCTATCCTTTTGTAACACCACCAAGAGTAGAATACAGGCAGCTCTTTACAAGATTATTTCTTTAAAAATCAAAAGTGCAGTCAACATAACCCTTAATGACTGAACAGGATTAGGATTTTTGCACCTTATGCAGTAAAAATATTGATTTTTATAAAAATTATAATATAATTTTCATAATTGTTCATTTTAAGACACTTTATGCAGTTATTTCTTCTCCTGTATATCTTCTCTCATTTAATAGAACGAAAAAGGTTATTAGTTATCCGATTTCTTCATTAATCATGAGATTAATCGGTAGAATACTCAACTTTAAAATAAGCAATAGTTCCAGCCCTAGATTTTTCCTTACAAAATTTTCTTACTTTAGAGACATTCAAAATTATAATTTAATAAAAGAGTCTAAATTGCAACTTTGACCGGCTTTACACTGTTGTTGTTTTTCCCCGGAATACTACAGTATATTTTAATATAGTTAACTACCAAAGCACTGTTTGCAGATGGTATTGAAGCTAATGCTGTCATACTTTAAATGGAATGCACTGAATACTGTTACCATGTTTATGTACTGTCAGTATAATTGGGAGCTAGAAGTTGTGGGTTGTAATGTTTTAGCTGTTGTTCTGTTCCTAACATCTGGCCTCCTGTAGACTTGAAGCATTGCCAGTATCCAAATGTGAATCCATTTTCTGTAATTACGTTAAAGCAGCGTACTGGAAAAATCTGTCAGTCGTTGCTGTGTTCTGTAGAGATCTCCTTTGCCCCAGTAAACCACTCTATTCATAGAGGATGTCATTAATTCAGATTGTTGCAAAGAGAGAGGAGCGGATCTTTAAAAAAATACCTGATTTTTTTTTTAAACCACACTTTCCCCCAACAACTGAAAGTCATTTCAGTAAATCCTGACATCTTAGCAGCTGGAATGTGACACTGTGAATCTTCTTCTCTAGCAGAGACATAAATTACAGTCTCTACACTTCTCATTATTAGTGAGTACTCTACCGGGCATGTTCTTTTTTCTCTTTGACACTCTTGATTGTCGTTGTCTTTGGGAGGGCTGGTTTAAAACCAGGCCTTCTCATTTAAAAACCAGGCAGCTCCAGTTTTTCCATGCCTCGCTATGACTCGCTTTCCCTGGCAGCCTGTAGCCTGTAGAGCAGAACTGAAGGACCTGCTGTTTTTCCCTCTAATATGCTGCTCTTTCCTTCTATGCTGCTCTTTAGCTCCATCTACATGAATTATAATCTTTGGTAAAACTCAACAAACCACCAGCAGTGTTCATTCTTTGTTCTTATAATTGATTCTATTGTTGAATTGGTTCTGTTGCTGAAATTCACCTTGAAGTGTATAACTAAACTGGAACATGAACAGGAGTTCATTTGATTTGGTTTGCGTGAGAGACAGCAGGCAACTTCTGCTTAGTGTTTGTATGAGAACACACTTAATTACACGTCAGTGAGCAGGGTTTTACGAGTGCCGATCTGCTCTGTAACTGCCAAGGAAACGGCATTTGAGGCATTCCAAGCCGACAGATCTTAACCTGAAGCAACAGAGCAGAAACCTGTTTGCAATGAAGTCCACGCATCACGTCACATCATTCAGTCATTAAATATTTGGCCCAGCACATTATGGTCCAAATGGGAGGGAGATGGTATTAGATTTAATTTAATAGTTGACATAGCAGTTAAGGACACAGACTTGTTACCTAAATAGTACCAATATTCTTTATAATATATATAATAATATAAAGAAAATGACCTTATCACACAGATTTATGCACCGTAAGGGACCTTTCTGTAGTACTTTAAAGAAGTTCATTTGAATTGTACCAGCAAATGGCCCAACTGTACAAATAGATTAATGATTAAGGACTTCACTACCTCTTACAGCTTTTTAATCCTTTTAATTATTACTTCTGAGCCGCACTGAATTTGGTCTGAGATGCATAAAACACCACTGACATTATTTCCTGCTTGTTTCAGCCATTTGCTACGATGAAGAGAACAAAATGGCTCTCTAAGGACACTGTTAAAACTACTGTCAGGTTTCTTATGAGTTATGACTGGGTCACAGTCAGGGCAGGCATACAGTATTTTTTTTTCTTCTCAAAAATTGCTAATTTACCAAGTACCACAAGGTTCTTTTTCAATTACTCCTAATTTTTGTCAGTGCCAGAAATCCTCAGCTTGTATTCTTCAGCATGGCTGTCTATGAACAGTGTGACACCACTTCTGTAACAGATTGGAGAGAAGGGAAAGTTGATTGTGGATGCCCAGTACAGAGGGGCAGTGAGTCAGCTACAGAGGGAAGGGTGCAGTGTGTTTGCTCTGCTGGTTTCCTTCCTGACACTATCTTTAAACAGAGTGGGTGTGGGGCAGGGGCTTTGCCGTTCTGCTTATCCTAGCCAGCTCTCTGTAGCCCCTTCAATGAGCAAGTGCAGAATTCTGCTTCTGTTTGTGTGAAATCTTTTTCCTGCATATCCAGTTCTGAAACTTGTGTTCACGTGATTAAAATGTTGCTGTTCTCTCCAAGTTGTTAGTAATTCCAGTCGTGCAGAGCTGTGTTCATTTCCTTGCTGAATGGTAGCAACCACAGTCAGTCTCCGTGTCTCAAAGCTGTCATGTATCTGCCTGTAAGAACAGGTCCACTTAGGCTGATTTATAGTAAGAGGTATACTGCAGATTGGCTAGATTGGCTTCAAGTGACTCCCACTGTTAGGGTAGAGGGATTGATTTGTAGAGACGCGGTCTTGTGGTTAGACATTCGGGGTCATGCCTGATGAAGTGTGGAGAGTTGGCAGGTGATCGTGCCCTTGATGAACAAAGCTTTCAGGGATCAATTTGGAAGCACCAGACCTCTTGTAGTTAGTTCGAGTCCGTAACAGTGAGGTGTTGGATGTGTCCCTTCTGCCACGTTGATACCGGTGTGGACCAGGGCTTTTAACCGAATGCAACAAACCTGAAATTCTGGAAGAATTTATATGTTTTGATTCTGTGCCATAATGTGTTTATTCTCATTGCAACTTAACAGCAGCGAGGCCAGAATGGAAAACGATTTTGTAAGTTTGTATTTTATTGTACTTAGCTTTTCTAAAATCACCAGTAGATTATTTATGCTTGAAGAGCGTGTAAACAGAGTGGGGAGACAGGATGAGCAGCCTTGTCCCCACAGTCTACGTGTGTGAGCCGTGTAATTTTAATTTGTTTCCCTGCTTATTTTTACTTGCCTCGTAGTAGATCTACTAGCGACACATCTGCAGGGCTAAAGAAGCTGACCCGTTCAGTTTGGGTTAATCTAGTATGCTGATTTTAGCCCACAGAAAAATCTTAAAAACCTTCAGCAATGACAGCAAAGGCAAAATTCCAACTGTCCATTTAAAGTGCTGAGCGCTAAATGCTGATGGGACGTGAACGCTGTGGTCAAGGGGCTATGCTGTTACCCTTGCCTGTGGTTCCTCAAATTACTCTGGCAGTACTTTTCAGCCAAGTGGGTTTTGAGTGGGTTTAAATACCAATTCAAAAAGCAGTACCCTTGAGCAAGCTACTTACCTTGAATTACTCCAGTGAAAATTACCCCGCTGCATAAATCAGTTAATTGTAAGTACATTAGTGTACAAACATCTTTGTAAGTCACTTTTGAGAAACATATCAGCTCTGTAACTAAGTAATAATGACTGCACACAATCACAGAATGTCCAGCACTTAGGGTTGCCCTGGTTCTAGAGCTAGCGTGACTGACAGAGCGCTGCTCCCACTCCAGGACCAGTGTTCAAGGCCCTGGGCTAACACTGTGTAATAGAGTGCTGCGCTGTTCCGGCAGGCCGAGGATGAGGATCCGGACTTGGGGCAGCCTTGTATCCGCTGTGGAGACCAGTGTCCCGGCTTCCGCATGCATGGCTGGAGGTACAGTATTGTATAGCTCCCAAGAGTCACACTGCGTGCACACACACACACACACACACACACACACACACACACAAAGATCCCCGTCTCCCAGCTGAAGCCAGGGGTTTACACACTTATAGCCCACACCTTGGAACAGTCCAGGATGGCATTATATGACAGGAGCAACCAGCTGGGGAACATGTACAGTTTTTATTCTTTTGATACATCATATAAGCGCTTATCCTTTTTGTTCCATTATGATATTAAAATAGTGCAAATTGTGGGTTAGAGCTCCCGCATTATAAGCCTGTTTATTTATACTGCTTCTTTCTATATGTCCTGTGTCATCATCTTTGACACCATCCTACTCTAGAGGATAGTACCTTCATGTATGCTGTTGTTTCTATTTTAGGAAACTGTTCCTAGACCCCATGGCTGTTTTATAAGAATGTGTTTTAGTATTTGCAGCTGCCATCACCTACATTTGGTATTAATGTACAGTCAAATCCCTAAAGGATTTATGTCAGTGCAGAAGCTTTTGCTTTGTCTGCACAAAGCAAGGACTAGGTGCAGACTGAGAAGTCCTGCTTGCTGGATTCCTTCATTTGTGATGTAAATCCTGTAATTCCAGCACATATTACAGAAAATGGACAGCACTACTGTTGCATTTCACAGGACTTACGCATGGACTTATGCTCTCATGACCGTTTTGCAGTTACATAAGCAAATTCAACAGACAAAAAGCCTTTGCAGCTCATCCTGGTGGAACAGATTTATTTAATATTTCTGAGGATCATCTTCAATGTAAAATGCAGAAGAAAGGGAAATGGCACTGCTCAAAAAATAAAAACTCTGTTGTGTATTTTTCAGCATATTGCAGTGTCAAGAAATCACCGTCAAACAATAGGGTGAGGAATATAGTAGTTTAATCTATTTCTGAGGGGAGATCATGTAAATACTGCATTATTGATGCATTATTAATGTGCCTGAAAAACATCTGAAACATGGCAGCACTGATGAAATTGCTGTGAAAAGCAGTATTATAGTACAACAGTTTAGACTGCAGCAAAGTAAATCACAAAATTGACTTGGAAGTCACACCTGGTACCATATTCAAATTATCCTGGAAACAACAATAAAATAAAATGGGATGAGGTTAGTAATAAATTGTGATTCCAGGATTAGAGTAATGTGATGCAGAGTTGGAAGAAAAAGTTTGTGAACGCTTTACAATTACCTGGATTTATGCATTAATTACTCATAAAACGTCTGATCTTCATCTAAGTCACAATAATAGACAAACAAAAACTGCTTAATGTAATGACAGACAAATAATACTGAATACACCATTTAAACATTCACAGCCTAGGTTCAAAAACACATGCAAACTTCCAGGGTAATGACTTCTACAAAATCTAATTGGAGTCTGGTGTTCCAATCAATCAAATGAGATTGGCAGTGTGGGCTGTAGAGGTGTCCTGGCACAGTCAGTTTATTTGTACTATGCCTTGATCAAAACAACTTTCAAAGCACTTTAGAACTATAGAGATGCATGAAGCTAGAAAAGGCTACAAAAAAACTTGAGTGCATGGTAACACAAATTGTCTGCAAATGGGGGCAGTTCAGTAGTACTGTTGCTACTTTAACTAGGAGTGGGCGTCCTGAAAAGATCAAACCAAGAGCACAACAACCTGCAGAAATCTCTAGAACTTGCTAAATTCTCAGTTCATTTGTCCACTATGTGGAAAAACACTGAACAAGAATGGTGTTCATGGAAGGACACCATGGAGGACATTGCTGTGCCTCATGTTTTTGAAAAGACCACCTGGATGTTTCACAATGCTGGGACAATGTTCTGTGTACAGATTAGACCAGAGGTGAACTTTTCTGCAGAAATGCACTCTGTTATGTTTGGAGGGGAAAGGGCACTGCACACCAACCCCTGAAACCACATCCCAACTCTGGAGCATGGTGGAGGGAACATCATGATTTGGCCCTGCTTTGCTGCCTCGGGGCCTGGATGGCTAACAATCATTGCGGGAACAATAAATTCAAAATTGTATCAAGAAACTTTACAGGAGAATGTCAGGGTAGTGATCTGTCACCTGAAGCTTAATCGAAGTTGCATGATGCAACAAGACATTGATCCAAAACAGAAGAGTAAGTCAACTGACCTAGCCGTTCCAAAACATGAATTTTCTTTTTAATTCTGTTATCTTCAGAGTCCAGACCTTAACCCATTTAAGATGCTATGGAATGATCTGAAAAGGGCTGTTCATGCAAGGTATCCCATAAATATTGAACTGAACATTTTTGTTGGGAGGAATGGTCTAAGATTCCTCCTTGCCATTGTGAAAGTCTGATAAGTAGCTCCAAGAAATGTTTGGTGGAGGTCAATGCTGCAAAAGGAGGTTCTACTAGTTTTTGAATACATGGGTTCACATACTTTTTTCAGCATAGATTGTGAATAGTTAAACAATGTGTTCAATAATGATGTGAAAAATACAATTGTTTTGGCGGTTATTTTAGGCAGCTTCTGTTCAGCTATTATTGTTACTTACTGTGATGAAGACCAGACCACATTTTATGAATAATTAATGCAGAAAAATGAGGCACTTGCGAAAGGTTCGCAAACTTTCTTGCAGCTGTGTATCTGTACAAGTGTGTGTATGTGCAAATCACTGCGCAGCTGTGATTTGTACAGAGCTGGGATACATCTGCTCTAATGGAATTACTGAAATGGCAGCGAGCCCCTCCTCCTGGCCCCTTATTCCTCTATCTTTGTCCATTCATGTGACTTTGAGCAAACACTTCCACTGAGAACAAGACCTTTACTTCACACTTGAGTCTGTAACAGACATTTACTTAGTTATGTTACAAGTGCTATATAGCACGAGGCCCAGACGTACAACAAAGTAAAAGTTGGTGGTACAGAACTGCCTCCCCCTGCGTGTTTTTGTTGGTGATTTGAAGGTCTTATTTTTCTTCATGCTTCTATTCTTGCTTTCTTCTCTACTCTGCCATCTCTCCCTGCTGTCAGTCTGGTTGGCTCTCTCTTTAATGCCCTAATCCCTGCCGTCACGCTAACAAGATTAGCCCCTTCAACTGCTGCTGCTGTTGGATACACAGTGATGGAGCTATCAGCCACTCCTGCCCTCTGCCCTGAGCCCTGTGGTCTACAGCCGCTCTTCTTTCATTCACAGTCTGCTGCACTAAACTTGTGAGAAGTTGAGGTGAAAATCTGGCATCAGAGGGTGTTTAGTGGTTGTAACTTCCATGCATTTTTTTAATTGTAGTTCTGTATTCATTTGGATAGGGGTTGTTACTGCCTGTAAATAATTTAACATTCCTGGCATTTGTCATGTCGGTATAGCACAGTGCTAAAGGAAACTGGCCCGATCCGCCCCATGGTTGTGCAGTTCAGTCAAGCTGAATCAGTATCAGTGCTCTGCAGACTGCTGAGTGTCAGCAGAGGCAACACCTGCTCTCAAGCAGAAAGCCCTTGCACTGTGAAGGGCTGTGGATGAAGAATATGAAGAGGAGAGAGCAGGCTGGATGCTGGGAGAGACTCTGGCTGAGGGATGCAGATGGAGCTTAGGGGGATACTAGTAGTTTTAACATGGGTGAGCACAAAGCTATGGAGAAAAGAGTGGGACAGAAACAGACAGAACTGGTCACGGATGTGCAGAAAGCACAAAGTAGGCATATGGATTTGTCAGAAACAATTGGTGTAATATAGTTATACCCGTTATATCTGACCTTCCATTATCAGATTTTTTGCTGTAACAGCTCTTGGTTTTTTTATACCACAAATTCAGACCATCTTTTCATTTCAGAGTGCATTTCATTCACTGGGTCTCTGTGCATGTGTGAGAGTGTAAACAGTGTACTGTAGTTGGCACGTGTGCTCTCAGCTGCCTCATGTTAGTGTCATGTCACTTTTTGCTTTGCTTTGATGCTTTTATGCAAGTGATTTCTTTCATAATCTGTGTTAAGTGACTCCATCCTCTAGTATTACATTAAATATGTTGTTAAATTTATAGTTAATATTAATATACTTCCAACAGTATAAATACTTAGTGTCATATTAAACACATAGGCTCAATAATAATGTTTAATACTCCTAACTTACTTGAATTAAGTGAGTTAATATACTATAAACTATGTTTTATGATGTACAGGAATGCTTCATTAAATGCCTTCACCTGTGTGTATTTGGAGCAGGTGCACATGCAACCACATGTTAAAATGACAGTCTGGCTGAGGGTGTATTGGTTCAGTCCCACAGCGGCCACCTGCCCTGACGTCGTCCTGGAAAAGGCCCCGTTCAGCACGAGCACAGAATTCTCAGCTGCCTCATCTTAGTCAAGCATTGCTTCACTTTGACACTTTTGTGCAGTGCTTTTATTTATGGCAAGTAATGAACTGTTCAAAATAAAGGAAGGTTTTTTATATCATAGAGAAATCAAAGGTTGATGCAGGGTTATGCAGGTGTTTTAAGAGTGTTTTAGTGATATTTTGAGAAAATGGCTTGGTGTTTTGGGATGATGGGCTGAGAAGGCTTTTTTTAATATAATAAAACAGGCTTCTAATATCCGATTTTTTGGTTTACAACTTGTTTTCAGGATTGGATGAGAAATGGAAACCAGAGACAGCTGTAGTTCAGTCTGACATCTGGCATTCCAGTTTTCCACTAGAAATGTTAAAATTTTATAAATCGCTCTATTAAGATTTGGATCCTTTATCCATGAATATAAACAAGTGAGATTTTCAGAACTAATTATGCACAAGTTAATTTTAAGCAATTCAACTTTGCACATCAAGGTTCCTTCTTGCTGTTTTTATTGACATCAACCACTTTTAAAAATGTGTAAAATAAAATTAAAAGCAAAAGTTAACATAAATTTAACATATAAGCATATATAACTTAATTTGTTATATATGACACAGCCATTTAAGAACTGACGTTTGCTTTAGATTAAAATAGATATTATACTTGTACTGTTTAATATATTGTAAACTGCAATACCTGAACCAGCCTTGGAAAGAAAGGTACTTTTCCTTTTTGAAAACATCACTTCTTAGCTCTCTCTAATAGTATAGATAAACATTTCTGTGGTCAGTGAACTTATTACAGGGTGTGTTCATATGTTGAACGTATGAAAACATGCTCATTGCTGGCTGTGTGTGAAAATTTCACAGACGTTGTACTATGTACTGTTAGGCAAAGGTACCCAGCACAGATGGACTGGGAAGCTGCCCTGGACTGGAGGAATGTGAAAGGATGAAGGAACAGTGAAACACAAAGTGTTTCATTGCTGCTTCAGTACAAAGGAGTCAGGCCAGAACTACAGAGGAGAAAGGCGAAGGACAAGCTGTTGCTGCCATTCTGTTGTGGTCAACCAAGACATTCTGGGCCAACTTTGTGAAGATGAACTTATCTTGTTAAATATTCTAATTTAGGTTACAGCTGCTCCTCCTCTCACAAGCCCCTGGGAGACCAGCAGTAAATCACCCTGTTCAGTGGCTGCTGAGGAAGTGGTGCAGTCATCAATCTTCTTAAAGGCAGGACCAGACAGAATGGTGCGAACCAGTGCAGAAAGCCATGGGTTAGTGCAGACCAGTTCCCCAAAGTGGCAAACAGGATTAAGTTAGTACTGACCTGCTCGGGACCACAGGCCCAATTATACCAGACAGAGCCCTGAGGAGCTGACACCATGCATGGGCCTGAAACCATCTGCCACTGGCTCTCTGTAGCCTTCAAGCCCAGCGCCGTTGCACTCACAGCCGCCCCCCAAGTGGAAAGAATCAAAATCCCCACGTCCCTCAGGATACACTGAATTAGATAAAAAATTAAATATGACACCATGGCATCAGTGCTGCAGCAAAAACTTAAAAACAGCAAACTTCAAACTATTGTAAAGACTGCAAATGTACATATATATTCAATCAATTAGCAGGTACTTTTCTCCACAAAAAATAGTTGTAACTAGAGTAGTGAAAAGCGCTTGTGACTGGAGTGGAATGGAGAGGTACAGATACAAACAGGCTTCAAAGTGCAACGGTTAAGTCTGTGTTTGCTAGTGCATATTAGTTGCGTATACAGTTGGTAGGGAGGGCAATTTTAATTTTAATATATTTTTAATAGACTGAATATTTATTGAGCTCATAAGACAACGGGGCTAAGGCAGGAAAGCTATGTCCTCTGACAGCATACCAGCAAATATGATTTTAAATGTCAGCCTCCTGCCTTTCTCATGTTTCAGATGTGAAATGATATTCAAAATTGGATCTTCAAAACATTGGTATATAACCCTGGGTGTCCCAGCCCTCTCCTGCCAAGGGGGTCCCCAGTCCATTAGAAACCTCTTGGGGAGTCTTTGTGAAAGGGACGATTAGAACACATAATGAGAAGAAGCAGAAACATACTATTGCTCATTTAATTCTCGATGACCAATTACTGACATGGCCATCCATCTTATCATGGAGTAAAGTGAGGGCAGGGGAGTGACAGGGTCTTGTAGGTGAATAGTAGGAACAGAGGCTGGCTGCCAGATGGAGAAAGCCAGTATGACATGGATGGATGAGAATAAGAGGTTTGAGAGAGATACAGAGTAGAGATGCCAAAAAGATGGTGGTGGCAGGCGTAAAATATTGAGAAAACAATAGGCCCTTTATGCCTGAACTCTGACAGGCTGCTGTCATGTGATGGACAGGAAACTCGTGGGTAGAAACTGGGCAAGGCGTCACAATGAGATACTACTGCCATGAGAGTCTTTCATCTTTCTGTTGTGCTCTGATAAGGGATTGGTGATAAGGTCAGCACAATAGGAATGAATTTGGTATTAGCAACTGAAGTGAGCTTATCAGCACAGTATTCTATGTTCTGATGAGGGGTCACAATGAACATAGTTTGGGTCTTTGTAAGAATATATATAGGCAGTTTTAAACTTTTGTGTTGAACATTAAAATACAAAGGCATGATGTTTCATTTCTGCACCCATTGTTCTGCACCCACCTTGTCCAAGCCACGTCATGGTGGTCCAGAACCTATTCTGGAAGCAGAAGGCAAGATAGGGTCCACTCTGAATGAGGATTGTGGATGTGTACTTGTGGATCAGTAGACATTTTGAAAATAGACTTCAGAAGTTTTGACGTTTGATGTTTGAGTATCTGCATATAAACCCACAAACCCATATTAGTTACCTCAGTAACTGTTTGATAATTAGGTGCTTGGTGTTTAAAGTGCTCTTTATCACGCTGAAATAGATATTTTAAAGTGTTAAAGTGGATATTTTGAGGGAAATAATTATGGTTTCTCAGATGACCTCGGAATGAATATATTTTCCTCTTAACAAATGATGGTAATAGCTTCCCGATATTTGAATTTGCAGTATTTGAGCCATTTCTAGGTACCAGTTACAGTCTGGTAACAGGGTGTGAGTGTACAAGCACACTGGAATATAACCAAAGTGCTTGTCTGTGTGCAATTAATGAACCGATTCTTATCATTGACTGTAGTGGACATGTTCAAAGTACTGCTCATTGTCTAAGTGCTGACTTTGTTTTAGGCAGAGTTTGTGTGTGTGTGTGTGTGTGTGTGTGTGTTGTGCCCATCTTGCATGTAAGAGTGTGGAGTGGGAGGAGCTGCTACCAAGGACATATAAAGTCTATTGTTTGGATGTGCAGTAGGGCAGAGGAAAAGTTGGGAACAACAGAGCAAGACAGGGGATCCTGAGAAGATTTGTGCTGGGCAGCATAGACCCAGTGATCAGTTATGCTCAGACCAAGCCACAATGGTCAAGTAGAGCTAATCGTCCTGAGTATCTCTGGAGGTCTCAAACTGTTTGTGACACCTGAATTTTTACGATTTTTTTTTTCTTGCGAGGAAGATAATATAAAAAAAAAACCATTTGGATTCTTATGTAATTTTAAGGATGTGCAACTAAAGTCCTCTTCTCGTTCTGCCCTCTATTGTTGTGTTGTGGGCTGATGGAAGACCAATTACTTTACTTTACACTGTTCTTCACCTAAAGTTGTGGCTGAGGTGTCTTTTAAATGAACCTGACTTGAGTCTACAAGAACAGAGTGGAACTGAAAGGAGACCTGAGAGGGAAATACTCATTCCAGTACAGTTCAGTAGCTGTTTCATTGTTTCTAAAAGTGTTGCAACAGAAGAACTAGTCTTTACCGGAAAAGGTAAGATTGCTCTTATTTTAATTTACTTCCAGTACTTGTTCTGTTGGATTAACTTCCTTCTGATTTTTTTAAATAGCTACAGACTTATTCAACCATTCTTGTCTCAGAGCAGGTGCTTTATTTGCATTTGTTTATAGTAGGCTATTGGTTTGGTCGTTGTTCCGTAACAGGTGAGGGGAGATCAAAGTTGGAAGTTGCCGCTACTTTGGGCTGGTATCTGGATGTAAGGTAAGGTGGGCAACAATTATAAAATAAAATGCTTGTGTTGCAGCTGTGACCAGAGCCAGGAGAAGCAGTAGATGCAGCTTTACTACTGTCTCTGAGACAGACAAGAACACAGACTCGGTGCCACTGAAATGCTGTCCTGTTTTTGTGTGTAACCAAGGAACTGAGACCTACATTAGTCTAGTTGTGTATGATGTGTCAGATTTGCCCAGGACACCTTCTCTAGTGCCTGCTGTCCTACTCTGATTCCAGAAGAAGAAAGGTAGACTTTCAGCAGACTTTCAGCTTTCACTTCCACCCATCTGTGTTTGTCTTAAGTCTAGGCAGTGGGTTAACTAGATGAAATCCTAATCCAGTCTGTTTGTTGAAGCTCAGAGGAAGCTCCCAGCACTAAGTGTTTGGCATGTCATTGGTGATTAGTGGGCTTAGGGTCAGTGTTTTGATCTTAGCTGACCCCAAACTTAGTCACAGGGTGCAGCTTCAGACAGTGTGTGAGGTTCTAATTTCCTTTAAGAACAAACTTTTTGGACTTCTTGTATGTCTTAAACTGATTAGTTAATTTAACAACTGTCCGCTGGATAAAAACCTTTACACCTGTGTTTGTTGCAGATGCATTGTAGCTACGATACAAGGATTGCATTGATCTCTAGGGCGATAATTGTGGGGCATATTACAGTGGCAGATTTCAGCAGTTTGGATGTTGACAGAGGTTATTAGGGAGGCAGTCTGGAACTGTAAGTACAGCAGGATTTACCTGAATATAGTTGATGTGGGTGCTCCTGTAGTTATTTACCTTATCTTGGGGGCTATGCAGTCAGAACTCTGGAAGAGGCTCCCTGTATGCTGTGCTGTCTCTCAGTTAGCGACTGCCATGTATCACACCACTGCACTATTTGTTATCTGTTGTTGCCATGGGTTGGGAGGTGACACTGAAAGCAGTATATAATGTATTGGGTCCTATGTCCACACAGGCGACTTCACTCTAGGAACAGGGGAGAAAGGAGTTAAGGGAAACCTACAGTCAGTGTGAGAAACTGGGGGGCTCTGGGCTGCAGGCCATGGCCTCACTGGAAAGGGGCTTCCAATTAATAGCAGCGTTGTCAGGAATCATTATGACACTTGACCCAAACTCCTCCAACTCACACTGAGGTCTCCTTTCATACATCTTTCTTGTTTGTTTCCTATATTCCTTTGTTCCCTTGTCCCCTTGTCCCTTTCCTACATCCTGTGTTGTACTGCTCCAGCCATTTTTTGGTGAGATAAAATAATCCTTAATCGTTAATTTAGCCCTGGGTGATTCATTATACCTTTTGTCATTAGTATTGTGTCAAAAAACCAAAAGGAGCAGGTATTTGCATAGAAACTAATAACAAGATCTAGGTGTCATCTGAAATGTGTTCCAGTGGGGTAATGGTTGTACACAAGCGTGTTCTGTAAGCTGCAGGTACATGCAAATGTGTGAAGCACAAGCAGGGGTTACAGGTGTCACTCAGACAGCAGCCCAGGAGTCCTGACATGGCCTGCTGTTCCACCATCTGGGTCAAACCCAAACACGCAGTCACAGAGCTCTCCCTTGGGAATGGATTGTGGGCTGTAGAAACAGTCTGGCATAAGTAACATTAAGCAGAGTGGGTAACGTCAGGTTAAGCCATAGTAGCCAGTCTTACTGGCATAATGGTATTGATAACCATTTGGTGAAGAACATGTAAATTTATCTGCTTATGATTAATGATGATGTTGTACCTACAGCTTGTGGAAAACTCAAGCTTTTTCTCAGATGAAAAGTTTAGTTTTTTTGTTCTTCTATATTACTCTCATGCTGCTAATAGCTGCATCTGGCTTCCTTTGACTGCCCTTGTGTATATGAAGGATGGCTGATGGAAACTGCCCCCAGAGAGCTATTTAACTTGAACACCCAGAGGCTAGTGGGAGGGGCAGGCTGCGTCTATTTACAAAAAGAGATTGTCGCCCAAAGGGGGTGGAAAGTCCAAGTAAAGCCGCTTTGTCCCCATCTGTGCCAAAACATGGGGCCTTGTGCCACAGATACTCAACTGGGCCACCGTTATGCAATCTGTTAGGCAGGAGCTGGAGTTTTGAAGTCAGTTTGGGCAACTCACGCTTGATGAAGAACTGGATACCCCACAGACATTCCCTCTTTACTTTTTCTTGTACTTTGGTTGTGCCTCAGTGTGCAGCAGCTTCAGCTTGCTTGTTTCCTGTTTAGGAAGATCTGCGTCCACTGTAAGTGTGTGCGAGAGGAGCATGCTGTGCGACCAGCCCCAGGACAACTGGAGAGGATGATGACCAAACTAGTGTTGGACTTTCAGAGGCACTCCATCTCCGATGATGACTCAGGGTGTGCGTCTGAGGAGTATGCCTGGGTGCCCCCTGGACTCAAACCAGAACAGGTCAGAGCACTTTGAGGATAGGCAGGAGAACTAATGGGCTGGGGGGGTGACTAGCTCAACACAGGACTGCAGCAGCCTTGTCATGAATCATCATGAATAAGGCAACAAACAACTGGAGCTTAGTTGCATCCACAGACCAAAAAAAATCTTGTTAACACGTGCAACATGGGAAGCTGTAGTTTTAACTTACGGAATCTGTTAAGGTTGTGGACAAAATGATGCTGTCATTTAGTCTGAAAGCCAGGGAGTAGCAAGCATTCCTCTCCAAACTGTAAACATAAATTTTTAATTCCTCTATGGTTACAAGTAGCTGCTCTTCCTGCATTGTCTATTGTATATTGTACTCATTGACTTGGGGGGTGTAGGGTTACATTTCTTTACTTCTCTTTCTCCTACACACCTGATTTCATTGCTGTGTCTCTCATGATCTGCTTCCACATGTAGGTGTATCAGTATTTCAGCTGTATTCCAGAGGACAGGGTGCCTTATGTAAACAGCCCCGGAGAGCGTTATCGTGTCAAACAGCTCCTTCACCAGCTGCCAGCTCATGACAGTGAGGTAGGCTGTGCCTAAATTCACCTGTTAAATATACACATCCCCAACTGCTCTTGCACACAGTAAAAACTTACAGCAGCTCTCACTGCCTCACTAGCCCCAGTACTGTAACTCTCTGGATGAGGATGAAAAGAGGGAGCTGCGGTTATTCAGCCAACAAAGAAAGAGGGAGAATCTGGGCCGTGGCGTTGTGCGGCTCTTCCCTGTCACCATGACCGGAGCCATCTGTCAGCAGGTGGAGGCAGGCATCATGAAGTGTGCAGCATTAAAATACAGTAACAGTGACAAATGACTGCTAGAGTGGATGTGTTTACACTGTCTCCTTCTTCCGCCATTTTCCACTTTTAATTTTTCGGTGTGGTCTTTTGTGACTCAGTGTGGCAGGCAGATCTGTGGGGGTGATATGGCGGTGTTCGCAAGTCGTGCAGGACTGGGGGCTTGTTGGCACCCCCAATGCTTTCAATGTGCTCAGTGTCATGAACTGCTGGTGGACCTAATCTACTTCTACCACGATGGCAAGATCTATTGTGGTCGGCACCACGCAGAAAGGATCAAGCCTCGCTGCCAGGCCTGTGATGAGGTATGTAGTGCCACTAGCATGATTCCTCTTAGTGTGTCACTATTTCCTTCGAAGCCAGAAATAACTTAACCGTAAACAAGGTATACTGTTTTCAGTGGTTTTCCATTTATCTGAACTACTAAATTTAGTTACAAACAATCATAAGATGCCTTGTAACATAAGTGATAAGATTTAAGACCTTCCAGAACTGCAGATTTAATGCTGGGTATTTTATAAGCTTGTACTAAAGTGCAATACCTTTTGCATGTATTTTAGTAGCCTGTTTTTTGTTAAGATACTTTTTTTATGAGGGGCATTGTTCACATGGTCATTCTCCTTGCTTATGTCTGTGTGATCATGTGTGTGTTTTATTGATGCCACGTTGTTCTGTGTTAAAACTGGATGCAGCTGCAGTTTTCTGTATGTGAATGGTGCTGTCTAGAGAAAGCCTACAGACTTCAGCAGAATTATTGCCAAATGTGAAAAGCACTACAATACAGTCTGCACATATTAGTGATAGGATTTGTGTATCACTAATTTTTAATAAAGTCTCCATATTTTGGCATATGCTTATAATGGCAATGGCACAGTTTGATAATCAGTATACCTGCATAAAAAGGTCATTTTTAAGAATCATAACTGTATGGGGTTGACTTGACTAATCTTCTACCTTTGCAGATCATCTTTGCAGATGAGTGCACAGAGGCAGAGGGCCGCCACTGGCACATGAAACACTTCTGCTGTTTCGAGTGTGAGGCAGCATTAGGTGGCCAGCGCTACATCATGAGGGAGAGTCGGCCCTACTGCTGCACCTGCTATGAGTCACTCTACACGGAGTACTGTGACACCTGTGGGGAGAACATAGGTACTGCGCTGTCACCATTCAGCCAGTGTGAAACCACATTTTTTTCGGAGTCAAGAATATAATGGGTAGTTAGTTGTCACCTTGCAACCAGAGCATTCAAGATTTGAATCCCTGGGTCTCCTGCTTCTGCTTTAGTATCCTAGAACTAGACAAGAGTTACCGCAAGTCGCTGCAGTAAAAAAAACTATGCTGTGTGTGTCAAATCCAACTTGCAAGCGACCATTGGTGTGGTTTCCAAGGCAAGACGGCAATGGCAAACCACTTCCATTCCTGTTTGAAGGGTGCAAACATGGGGAGAACATGCAAACTCCACAAACCCTCGGCTGGATTCAAATCCCACATCAAGTAAACAGCGTGGGAGGTGTGAGGCTTCGGGTTAACCTGCTGTGCAGCTGCATCCTCTAACACTGCTCTATGAATGAGTAAATTATAAGTAGCCTAGTGTGCAAACCTATCATTGTAAGGTGCTTTGGACAAAGGTGTTGGCTAAGTAAATACATGTACGTTTATTTGTGCACGTGCAGTGCTTGTGGCATTTGGTCCACTCACAGCAGGAAGGAAAATCTCAGAACAGGTTCACACTTGTTCTCAGAGCTGTTTATTTCTCTTGTTCTCAAGCACTTTCTCTGTACTGCATGAGGGGTTTAAAATGGATAAGTCATGAGGAAAAAGTGTTTCAGTGCCCCACCTCTCTGTACTCCTCCCACCTTGCCAAGACCATGCATGTCATTCTGCTATTGTAAGAAGAAGAGTTAGTGAAAGTGGAGAAGGTAAATTCATTCTCCACATATGCACTGGAGGTCTTGTTAACCAAAGGTGTGGTATTTTGTGTTACATGATTCATTAAACAACCCCACCTCCTTTTGCAGAAAAAGCTTATGTTTTTTATATGAGGTAACAATGACATCTGCGTGATTTCCAGTTAGCTGTAATTAATATATATATAATCTTATAATTAGTTAGCTATAATTAGCTATAATTATAATTACTGAGAGAGTAAAAAACCATAGTGGCAGTATGTAAGCAGTTGGTTGACAATGTGGGTTCCGGAAAAGTAATGGAGTACATGAACTGTAACTTACAACATTATGGAATATGTAGTAAGTTATGTATTTCCTTGAGCACTGATCTTGGGAGCACTGTGCCAGGAGCTAGTGAAAGAAGACAAATTGTCATACTTTTTGCCATTCACAAGCAACTTGTATTTTAAGCTATTTTATCCCACCTGACATTTTACCAAGTTCAGATTTGCTATCAACCACTTAGATTCCAAGATTGGAGACCTTATCATGCATCTCTCCTCATTCCAGGGGTTGACCAGGGCCAAATGACTTATGAGGGGCAGCACTGGCATGCAACGGAAGCCTGTTTCTGCTGTGCACGCTGCCGCCTCCCCCTTTTGGGTAGGCCCTTTCTCCCACGCGGCGGCCTCATTTTCTGTTCCCGTCCATGCTCCCTGGGGGAGGACCCCAACAACTCCGACTCCTGTGACTCAGCTTTCCAAAGCAATCACTCGGAGCCCAGGGGCCTGGATTCCATAGACAAGCCTCCAACCTGCCCAGAGTGCCTTGAAATTGAAAACGGTAGTCCTGCAACACCAGGAAGAAGCTGCAGCAGCAAGGAGGTGGAGAGCAGAAGTAAGGCAAAACAAACAAACACGCAGAGACATAACTGACTGGGGGCTCTGTTTACAAATGAATACCACTACTATAACTTCACTGTACCCTCTAGGCTCAATACCATTGACACTTTCACCTGTCTTGTTTTATCTCTCACTACAGCTGTCTCCAGTTCACTGTCATGCTTTTAATTTTATTATAAATCGGCCACTCTTTGCCCATTTGTCAGGTCTCCCTGGCTTAACAAGACAGCTGCCTTTGACAAGTACAGCCCCCTCACTTAATGGTGAGATCAAAAAGTCTCCTTCCCCACTTCCACGTGGACTGACATCAAGAGGCAGAGGTCCTGGGTCTGCAGATGACACCCCGAGTGGCCTGCACCATGGACAAAGCAGAACAGAATGTTTGACTGACGGCCCGGATTTCTCTCAGGGGTCAAATGAATGTATTTACATGGGATATTTGCATCTTGGCAGCAGCTCCAAAGGGACATCCACAGCTAAGGCCCATGTCAGCACAACAGAGCATAGCAGAAATGCAGGTGTGTGTCACAAATTATCTGTAGTGCATTTTTAGTTGGAATATGTCCTGTGACACTTTAATTTTAGCATGGAGTACAATTAGTGTACTGTTTTTGTGTTAGAGGGTGGATGACAGAACATAGCCCTAGCATACAGTTGCAAGAAAAAGTTTGTGAACTACCTGGATTCTTGCATTAATTACTCAAAACACGATTCAACTCTTCAACTAAGTCATAGTATTAGACAAACATAAGCTGCTTAAAAATGTTGACTAGGTCATTTAAACATTCACAGTTCAGGCTGGAAAAAGTATGTGAACATCTAGGCTAATGACTTATCTAAAAGCTAATTGGAGTCAGATGTTCCAGTCAATGAGACTGGAGATGCCCTGTCCTTAAAAGACACACAACTGCTAAAGGAAGTTCTACCAGCTGCTAAGTACACAACTTTGGTTACTGACAAGAGACCTACAGAAATCTCGTGAACTTGCCCTGTTTGTGTGTCCTCTACAAGAAACACTGAAAAATAATGTTCGCGAAGGAAACTACTGCTTTCCAAAAAAAAGCCATTGTTGCATGTTGCAAATTTGTAAAAGACCACAGTGTTTCCATGGACTACCATTTTCCATTGATTTTCCACAGTGTATCTGGGACAATATTCTGTGAGCGGATAAAACAAAAGTTGAACTTTAACATGAACTTCAACACCCAACACTATGTTTGAAGGAAAAATTCACTGAACATCAACAACAGAGCCTCATCTCAACCTTTGAAGCATGGTGGAGGCAGCATCATGGTTTGGGCCTGCTTTGCTGCCTCGGGGCCTAGACAGCTTGCTATCTTTGACAAAACAATGAATTCAAAATTGCATGAAGAAATTGTACAGAAGAATATGTGTAGTAATCCATCACCTTGAACTTAATAAAAGGGTGACAAATGACACCAAACACAAGAGTAAATCAACAACAGAATGGCTTAAACAGAAGAAAATTTGTCTTCTGAAATGGGGAAGAGACCAGACCCCAACCCAGTTGAGATGCCACCGAGATGTTAGGGCATGTCCTGAAGAGAGCTGTTTGTGCAAGGAATCTCAGAAAACTCAGTGACCTGAAATAATTTTTTAACAAGGAATGGTGTTAAACTTTTCTTAACTGTTGCGCAAGTCTGATCAGCACCTACAGGAAACATTTTGGTGGAGGTTATTGCTGCTAAAGGAAGTTCCACCAGTTGCTAAATACATTTTTCACATACTTTTTCCAACCCAGACTGTGAATATTTAAATGATGTATTTGGTATTGACAATAAGTATAATTTTGTGCATTTTTAATTTAAGCAGATTTTGTTGGTCTCTTCTTGTGATTTAGTTGAAGATCAGACTACATTTTATAAGTAATTAATGCAGATACAAACTTCTTCTTACAAATGTAAGTCAGCCTGTCAGTTTTCTATTGGTATTTTGATATTTTGGTCAAAAATCATTTGGATCATTTTAATGCATAGACACAGCAGGCATAGAAATAAAATGAAATGAATTTTCTGCCTATTTGACAGCCTCCCATTACTCATTAACAGACATAAGCTGTTTCCTTGTTCCTGTAGATACCCAGCCTGGCCATACAGTTACCCCTGCTTCCCCTGGGCTGAAGGCTACATCCCCTGGAGCTCAACCATCTCGTACCAGTACCTCCAGGGTCAGCTTCCGAGAACCAATCAGCTGCAGCTACGTGGTTGAGGATGATGATGACAATGAGGAAGGGGCTGAAGCAGTTGGACAAATGATGCTGGAGGAGGGGGCTACAGGAGGATTTAGAAGAAAGCTGCGATTCCAGAAGCAAGCACTTCGGGCCGGCATTCCCCCTCAAATGGATCTACTTGGTAAGACTATAACACAAATCTGAATAACTAAACTACTGAGAGTTCCATTATAACCCTCTCCATTGCAAAGTATGTAACTAATTTGTTTTTAAGTAGTATTTAAGCAGTTGTTCTGATTTGTTTTTTTAGCTTTCCCCATAACACTAACCAGTGTTATTTCTTATTATCCTTTAGCTGACACCATTCTGCAAGGGACCTTACAGTGTCAGTTGTACTAGACTAAGCTTTAAATTTTTTTTACCCATTTATACAGCTTGGTTATTTTAATTGCTTGGTAACATTTCTAATCAATGGCCTTTTTTTATTTTTAAATTTTACCCTTTTGTTATTTTTACATTTTGTATTACTCTTTTGGGACTCTGATGTTCCCTGACCTCTCTGCCCATCTCCTTCCATCCTCCTTGTCCTCACTCTGCCTGCAGTCGATGGACCATACCACCGCAGGGGAGGTGCAGTGAGTCACCGCGACCGTCTGGCCTCTGATTCCTTGCTCCACCTGGGTACAGAGACACGTTTCCGGCGGAGCAGGTCCGACAGACCTCGACTTGACACCCTGGACTGGCGGGGAGACCGTGACAATGGGCCTGGCAGCCCCCCAGCCCCACCGCTCACCCTGTACCCAGTGTCTTTCAAACATGAAGACTGCTGCTCTACCTGCTCCTCCTCCTCAGAGTCTGAGGAAGAGGGCTATTTCCTGGGCCAGCCAATCCCTCTCCCACCCCAGCTTCGTCACCCCCGGTCCATGGATGGTGGCGGGGATTCTGGGAAGGAAGAGGACAGGGATGTGGGTGCACGGCAGCGGTGGAAGAGGAGGGAAAGGCGACGGACCAATAGCTTCAGTGGAAAAGACAGAGACAAAAACTGTGTGCTCTCATAAGCCATGCAAGAAAGACTTCCATATCTGTCCACTTTTTAGCTTTGTCCAAAGAGCTGATACCACAGAACATGAATACATCAGTCCGGGGTC
Organism: Arapaima gigas; assembly: GCA_900497675.1. Taxonomy (NCBI): domain Eukaryota; kingdom Metazoa; phylum Chordata; class Actinopteri; order Osteoglossiformes; family Osteoglossidae; genus Arapaima; species Arapaima gigas. Next base: position 20,399 of record UFQX01001234.1, on the reverse strand, counting down.
TCAAACCAGGGCGTGTCTTCTAAAGCCATTCATGTAAAGTAGAATAACCTGGGTATATATTAACAGACAGGTTTTGTATCCTAGTAATTGCAGAGACTATTTTGGTACATTTAGTTTGTGTGGTTTTTGCACACTTTATTGAACAAAATATTAAGTTCATGCTTCATGTGACATTTTACGGTCCACAGGTTGACCTGCAGTTATGTGTGTTAGTGATGCTGGCACTTGTTTCCGTTTTCATCAGGTGCTTGAATTGAAGGTTTTTTGTTCAGTGTTCCGAGTCCCCAAAGAGCTAATGGATCTGTATTACCCAGTGTTTTCTTTCTTTTTCTTACTTTAAATCTTTCATTCGTTCATACTGTATTCAATGGTAACTGCTTGTCCGACACACCTAGAGTATTAATGACATCATTTATTCTAAATGCCGCAAATTATCCATGACGATGGATTTCAGAATCCAGTTGCCTAAGTCATATTTACAATTCTGCAGTTAACGCAACCGAATGTTTTACAACATTACCACGTTTTATTAAAAAAATCCGAGAATACTTGCTTGCAGTTGATCGAAATGAATACATGCGGTCTTTTCATTTTTCTAAGAACAGAGAATAAACGGAAGTTTTCTACATTTTTTAGATTCATGCTTGTAACGATTTTTAGCGATTTTTCTGTGCCCATCAGCAGAGACCGCAGGATAAACTGAGAAAACTCACTGTTTTAAGAGGAAAACTGAAAATTAAATGGACTAACTGCAACATGTCAATGTGAACACAAACCAAATGGGTAAACAAGGCTATGAGGCCTTTAAAATGTCTATCTTTATTCAATTTTAATGACTGTGAAAGTTGTGTATGTTGAGAAGAAACGTTCAGCATGTTTGGTTTTTTTTAAAGTAACTTATTCTAGACGTCCTATATTTCACGTTGTCTTATTTTTAAATAAATATCAAAACCTCCCAGGTGTTTGTTTCTTGTTACGCCGCAGCATCGGTTGGGATCGTTGTCGTCTGAAAGACGTGTGAGGAAAAAAGGTTTGTACGGAGAGCGGCTGTACGAGGGAAATAGGGGATATAACGAAACAAACGTTTTGAGGAAAATGATTTATGACGAAATGGGTGTGGGAGAAAAATGCTTTATATCGAAACGGGTGTGTGAAGACAACGTTCGTCTCTCCTGTCATTGGAACCGTAATTGACAACCGTGGCGTTTAAAAGGCTGTATGTCGTCGATGGAGCCGCCTTACATAAAATCCCCTATATCTGTTTAAAAAATAATAATTTACCACTATTATGAATAATAGAAACTAGGTAATAGTGTATTGGAAACAGCCAGCTCGATTTAATAAAGTTTCACAAATTTTTTTTCTCTAAAACTGTTTTGTACAATCGTAAACTATCATATAATAAATAATAAATACAAGTCACTAATACTATGAATGTATATTCATAAATACATTATACAATACATAAATGCTAATGGCGTCTGTTGCTGCATTTTAGGTCCTTTTAGATCTTGCATTACGGCTTCGCTCAGAGCCCGGATAGCTCAGTCGGTAGAGCATCAGACTTTTAATCTGAGGGTCCAGGGTTCAAGTCCCTGTTCGGGCGTTCGTGTTTTTTACCCTTTTCCCAGCAAAAAAGTGTATTGATAAGTCAGGCACAACATGTGATACAAATTGGCGATGCTGTTTGTAAAATCGGTTTATTAATCCCTGGCAAGGGAATAAGATATTGGAATCCACTTTAACAAGTACGCATAATTTATGATGCACAGTTATTACATCGGGATCGTGTATATTTAAAACATAAAAAGGAAAATATAAATGTCGACAAGTACGGTGAAAAAACAAAATTCCTCAGTGCCTTTCGAGAAGATTCAGAAGTTTAACAATGAACGTCCTGCCTGTTATAATTTTTCTCATACTGTAAAACTAAAACTTGTCGCTTCCTCTGTGCACGTAACTCGAAAAAAGAAAAATGCTAAACTATGTTGCCTTTACGATAACAAAAATAAAGGTTTCAGAATAAAGACGGAATACTTTAAAAGTCCATCAACCTCTACTGCGCACAATTGTAACCCAGGGCAACGAACCACTTTGTGCGTTACGTCTGATAGCGGCCGAAGGAACTTTTTCAGTTTCTTTATAGTTTTCCTGCTTAAAGGCTGGTTTAATTATTTCAAAGGTCGGTATATCGCAAAATTGTACATAATCCATAAGTCCGGGTTCAGCGGGCACGACGTGCACAGCAGTGGAGCTGTGCGGAGGGCAGCGGCGCCTCACAGCGGTGCTGAAGGGACCTGCTTGCCTCTGTCAAGAATACATTTGTGTCAGCAGTGACGTCTATTTATTTGCTGCCGGTTTGAAAGCCTCCCAAAACACTGGGTAAATAGGGTTATATTCATTGCAGTTTTAATACTAAGTTTACAGTAGGCCCCCATGTACAGACTTCGTCTGTAATTCGAAGACCGAGTTTGCTCGACGGTCGAAACGTTCCTTAGTTGACGGTTGTGTTTGACTAGTGGAGGACAAACTATGCCAGCGATACAGGTCTGTACTCTTTACTGCTAAACTATTAGGAAACACTACAAAGATTGTATTTAAAGACTGGAAAAATATTTTCTTCAGCGAAGAGGCACAATATACACCTAGCTAGTGAAAAACATTATTGTTACGACCGAGGTGTCCAGCAGTGCAAGGGCATAATATTAAAGTGTTTGGAACAGTGGAGTTTGGATCGGAACGAAAATAAAGGGAAGTAAGGGTGCAAAACGGGTGGTGCAATTTACTTTATACAAATGCTAGTGTGAAAAGTGATAAACACAGATTTTCTTCGAATAACAATGCCCCTCCGGGGGGGGGGGCGTGAGCGGTATCAAAGGGAAGGGACGTGACGTGCATACCAGTCCACTTTCCCTTAAGTCACAGTTACCAACAAACGCATACGAATAATAATAAAGGTGATGGAGTTCGAGTTTGAACAGGAAACACACGGACATAGAAGCAAAAATCACAAAGCGAACAAGAAGCGCAAAAGCGAGAATAAACAGAGCAAAGAGTCGAAGAAAAACGTGAGAAACCAGAGCAAGCAGCGAGAAGAAAGGCGGCCTCGCCGGAAAATTTTTAAATTTGCGCCTTGGATCTGGTTGGCTGGTTTGTTGCTGGTGACGTTGGCAAAGATTGTGATGGACAGAATGAAAGACCAACGACCGTCGGATACCTAAAAACGATGCAACCGAGGAGACGGACATCAAAATTGAATTGTCAGAAGTGCTTCAAGGACAAGCGAAGAAAGCGAGCGAGTGAAAGTCAGATGGGCTGAGATTATTTTAAACTATCCAGTGTTAGTGTTAACCCAGAGGGTCCTCTTCAACATGTGTTTATAAATTGTAGGTGTATTGATATTGTGGTTAAAAAAAGTACACTGAGCCCTTAAATTACAACACTACTACACCACAGTGATAACAATACAAATGGATTTTAAGAAATCTAGTCCATTTTCATCAACTGCTTGCACAAAGCAGAGTTGTAGGCCAGCAGAGCCTGTCCCAGTTATATACTGTGGATGGCATAGTACACCATGGACAGTTTATTTTAAAACCTGCAAGCAAAATTAAATTGAAGTCTATTTTACAATGAAACAAATTTTAAAAACCCGCCTATTTAATACTGACTGCTGACTGATTCCTCACATAAACAAGTGCAGTGTTTGTCAGCATCTGACCACTCTCAGTGTTTTCATTACTTACACAATCAATAAAGGCTTAATAACGGGAATGTACCTCAGTTAAAACGTGGATAGGTTTTCTGAAGTCTTAGTAATAACATATGCTATATGCTAAGACTTTTAACATTTTGAAATAATTTAAAATAACTGAAAGTAAAAACGGTGTTTCAAAAACGTATATACATTCAAGCAAAAAAATGATTCTTCTGTTATGTCTTTAAAATGTTCACCAGTAACATCCAAGGCACCTCCAAAATAAAAGTGCCCCTGCTTATCCTTATCTTCTGTACTGGTGAAATGTTTTTTTTTGTCATCTTTTATAAATACAGAATACATATCTGTATGTAAAATAACTGCCTTTTTGTTTTACCTTTTCCAGTTTCTTTCCATCTGTAATTTTTATCGAAAAAACAAAGATGCAAAAACACTAATTTTTGTACAGGGACAGGGCAGAAATTAGTTACACCATGTTATACAGAATATTGTGTATAATACACAGTATGATTATGCATATGCTTATTTTTTACATGCAGATCTCCTTCCTCCCACAGATGTGTATTGTGGTTGAAGCCCCTCCCTCCCACTGTTCTCTCCTCATATCTGTGGAGCTCCAGCCCCCCCTTCTCAGGCCACACCCCCCTCCCTGCTTGTATCTCTGTGCGTCTCCATCTGCCTCGCTGACAGTCCTCTCCCTGTCTGTGTTGGGGCAGCCTCATTCTCTCCTCCAGGATGTCGGGCCCTCTGACCGGTGCGGTCTTCTTCCTCTTCCAGCTGGTGCTGCTGCTCTTGCCGGCCCAGCGTCTGCAAGCCAAGGTAAGGGCAGTGGGACCGAGGCGTCCGTGTTTGTGCACAAGGACACATTCACATCCTGTTTACCCTTATGCCGCCCTAAAAGGGGCTTAGAGAACAACCTTAAATTAAATGGCAGAAGAAAAAAACAATTCCTTTTTACACTGTTATTGCATTGTCAAGAATAACAATACTGCATGCCAAAAATGCTTGCGCCAGCAACAGGAAATAAAATTTCCAGCTGAAATATAAAATATATGAAGTGGTATAAAACTGAATCTGTGTTGCTCTGGATCTCAGATTAAATACATTTCCGAATTTTCATACATTGTATTATTGCATGTTTTCATAAAAAGTGCGTCTACTTGAGTAATACTAGCTAGTTTAGAAGCATAATTTAACTATGATAAATACTGTGCATATATAAATAGTTTCTGTGCTCAGACAAGATCAGCTGATAAAAGGACAACGAATTTAAAAAGCCTTGGCTTGAAACTGCTCAGTAAAATGATAAAGGAATGAAGCAAAATGTATAAAAATGAGGGAAGACGTGGTCTTTCCAGATTATAATCAAGGTTAAGGTGTATCTGGCTCTGATCCGAGGCTCCTTGGAAGAACTGCAGAGTGGAGGAGAAATAGCCCAAAAGAGGTGGATGTACTCATCGCTATTGCCAGGCAACAGCAGAAGGCCACAAACAGGAGGGTGGTGGACTTTGATCAAAACGTTGGTGTAACAGCGTTAGGAAAAAAGGGGAAGGAGGTTTTATATAACAATAGCTCAACTGTATAGTGAGTGTGTGCTTTCGAAGTGGGAATGATGGTCATAAACAGTGGGGATTAAATAAAACTTTAATGAATTCAGCCACAGTGAAAGAGCTCCAATTACAAAGGCAATGTCCAAAAGAGCCTGTCAGATATGAAATGCAAGGTGCCAATTTTGAAATACGATAGTTTGTATGTAATCGGTACAAACTGCAACTGCAGTGATGATGACAATTTCTGTCAGTTAAACAAGACATCCCAGCACGAAAGGTGCTAAAAAGCACACACGATTGACTAGTGTGAATACAGTCTCTGTGATCACACAAACCCACACATACACACACGTTTGTTCCTTCATCAGGGCTTCTTGGCCCAAACACCCAGCTTTCAGTGGGGGCCGAGTTCCCAGCTCTGTAGACTCCACAGGCTGTGTTAAGGTAGCTGATCTGAAAATTCAGTTGTAAAATCACATAGCAATGTCCTAATTTCCTAGAAAATTTCATTTTTACCTCTTAAAGACGTAAAAATACTTGCAAGTGTTTGTTCACAGAATATGGCTTTCTGAAATATGGCTGTCTAACCGAATCCAAGCTGCCATGTTAAAATTTTGGTACGGCGTGGCAGCAACACTAGTGTTAGTTTTATGATGCTAAAACAATAGACCTTATATTACAACAATACAGTCTATTTGCATTTGAGAAGCCCAAAATTATATTTCTTCTTAATTAGAATATTGAGTCTGTGATACCTCAGGGTTTGTTAGAAAGATTTTTGCAAATACCATTTCTGTGCATGGACGGCAATTCCGTTTACTATACGGTATTAAGCACCATGAGAGAAACAAAGGTGAGGGTAGGGGATACAGATGTTTCTGCTGAAAAGGAGGAGGGGGGAATGCATGTAAGAAAGACAGAAGGGGGTGGAGAGCAGCAGGAGGAGAACGAGAAGGAGGAGGAGGAGGAGGAGGAGGAGGAGGAGGAGGAGGAGGAGGTGGCGACACAAGGAGCCATAGCTACAGTCTGTGTTTGTGAGGCTTCTTCCAGCTGGCTGACATGGTCTCCAGGAGCTGTTATCCCCCACAGTGCAGCTCTGTCCTCACACACCTGCCGTCAGCCTACGCCCTGTGTGTCCTGCCTGCTGGTTGTCACTGCCTCACTGTTCAACAGCAATGTTGCCATATAAATTTTACACCAAAAACAAGAGGAACTCCAAGATTTTCTGGTGATCCCAATCTTTGTCCTTTGGGTTTGCTGATCTAGCATTGTGGCTCTATTGATCGGAAGGGACATTTTTTCCTGTAATTCGGGCAGTTTTAATTTACAGTGGACAAGACGCTGCTGTGGGTTGGGCTGCTTTCATTCCTGTTCATTACAGCCTCCATATCCATGTCCAGTACACAGTTGCTATGGGAATAGATCGCAGAGTTTTATTTATGTGCTGCTTATGTCTGCTCACGAAAAATGAGATGTTACATTTGATTAAAATCTCTTGAACAGAATGTAAAAACTGATTGCATGTATAGTATGAACACATTTTTATATTTGTTCTTTAGGTTATATACAAGCTAAATAAGCTCCTTGACTTTAGGGGACAAATGTACAACATATGGTATTTATTATATCTTACTAATAAATATGTAATTGTATTACTATATATGAATCACAGGTATTCCTTTGTAACACAGACATAAGGTTACATAAGGAAATCGGTCGTTCAGCACCACGGACAGTTACGGCATTGCCCATTTCTGAGAAGAATGTGTCTGTTTTCTAGAAAAACGCAGTCATATTGAAATAGAGTGATCTGTGCACAGAAACGCCCAAACACACTGACATTTGGCTGTCACCAAGATGCTTAATGCAATCCAGTGTTTTCTATGAGACATGAAGCACTGAGGATTTTATTGGCCCACAGAAGAACATACAGCCGAGCAGAGAGAAAGTAATTCACTTAGCACACACATTTGCCGCGGCTGCTTTCAGAATGCGACACGGGGGTCGGTCCTCAGAACACAAGGTTCCCTGAAATCAATACCTGAGGCAGCACTATTCAGTTAGCATGGGACTTACTGTTGGGAGCTGGAGAGGCGTACTGCCATGGCAACCAGCCTTCGAGAGTGTCATCGACATCAGTGCCGCTACACAGCACAGCTCCAGTACATCTCACCCTCACTGCACCCTGATGAAGCGTTAACCACAACGGTATGCGCAGGGTGAAAACCTGCCGCACTGTCATTTACCATATGTGCCATTTGCATATTCATGGGTGCATGTACAACATATTTGTCACCCAGTGTGGTACCAGTCTGAACTAGAGATTTATAGTGCGATAATCCTGTGAATGGACAAGGATTGCAGCATATCTCTGTATAAATATGGTGTATTTGGCTCGTTTAAAAGTGTTAAAAAATCTTTTTTTTCTGTTTACTCATTGTAAAATACCACAAAATTTTCAAGTCAGTTCTGTGTTCTGGCCCCTGTTATTGCACCTGCAGTGTTGTGTTCTCAGTGAGACAGCAATGTTTGAGATCCAAGCAACTATTAAGCACATTAAGCTGGTGTAAAAGGGGCCCATCAGTTGAGCAGTTCTGCAGGAAGTTACCTCACTGTTTAGTAAATCCATTAAGGGCGCATCCAGCTACCATCTGGGAGTTTCGCGGGAAATCTCTCAAAGCAGGCGAAATTACATCACAGAGAACTTCCTCACAGTACTATTTTTAAAAGTCTTTTAACCATGATTGCTGGGGAAGTGGGAACCAGTCTCGGCCTGAAACTGACTAACCAGCCCTTGCAAAAGAGCAGTGAAACAGGAAGAATGAGAAACAAGCAACAGGCACACTGGTGGAAGCCAAGTCCAGAAGAGCAATAGAGGAAACGGCCTGTGCATTTACTGTGCATCTCTGCAGGGGACTCCGTCTGTATGGGAGAATGAGCCACAGGTTACAGCATAAAGAGACTGTTATTTGCGTAAGTTTGTCTGGACGTGGAGCACAGTGCAGCAGTCAAATTCAATGAAATTTAGGAACACAGTAATTACAACCCTTCAAAAGAATTGCAGGCAAAATCTAAGTCACGATGGACATAAGTGTGCTCAGTGTTTGCACAGTGGGTGTGAGGCGTCTACAGTGGAGCTCAGGACTTTTATGGGCTGATTCAAGCCTGCTGCAGTTGATCCACGGACGATGATCATCACTCCACACACACCCAGCAGCGGCGTGCATGAGGCCCAGACGTCAGTGCACCACAGTGACTCACCCACTCTCAGGCTCACGATCACACAGCCCCTGTAGGAATCGCACTCTTGCTTTTCACACACCCATCACTCTGCCATCTATTATTAAAGACTGAGCTGTTATGAATGGCCCACAGAAATGTCTGCCCTGAACAACAGCACCCCCCACCCCCTTGATCAGAAAGTTCTGTCGTGATGCCAGACACCCCACCATAGGGGAAATGCAGACCTTTATGAATACATAATGGGCACAGAGATTCCCAGTGCAGATGTCTGCAGCATTTGTTGGTAAAAATACTTTTTTAAAAGCACTGTTTTGAATAAAAAAGCAAACACTCTATAGAGTCGATCTAAATACACAGAAAAGAGAATATTAAGCAATATACAAATTATGTAACATTCAGTGTTGTGATGGTCATAACTTCATTTCAATCAAGCATAAAGAAACAGAGACTTGCCGGGAAAAAGATGAGAATGTGGTGTATTGGAAAGCAGAACATTTCCAGTTTTGTAACACAAAGGATCCGACTATAGTTTTCGATGCGTTTTGTCCAATTAGACTAGATCATTGGCTGACTTTTGTGTTCAAGAAGCCCTTTCTTCTTGTAGGAACTGCTTTGATTTTGCCTGTCAAGGGCTTTCGTGCTCAAGGCCTACAAAGTGCACCTCCTAATGAACTTGAAAAGGTCACTAAGGGATAGAGGGTGAAGCAAAGGCCTTCACACATGTTTGCTGTAATGGGCCTCATTTCTCTGAAAGTTCACCACTGGCCTGGGTGTCTGCTTTTATACCCATCTTCCTGCAGCCCAATTAATATTGTCTCTCACTGCAGATTTGTTCTCGTAGTTCTGGTTCTAATTTTGATCCGGATACCTCTGCCCTGCTCGTTCCTCACCTGCTTCGTTTTCACTCAACATCACATGTGTTTCCTCCTCTGCATGAGCTCATTAGGTGATTCTCCCTTGCGTTTCCTCCAGATGCTTCACATCTCCAGTGTTTCACACAAGTGCTGTCCTGAGCACAGTCACATACACTTTATGGCCCCGGTATTTCGCTGTCGTGGCAAAACCCAGCCAGTGTTCATTAATTTATGGAACCATCAAGCAACAGAATGAGTCACTAAGTAAGGGGTCCTGCTGGAAAAGTACTGGAGAAGTGTCTCTCTTTACGGAGCTGTGTGATAGATTTAGGATACGATGACCAGCGTACACCACTTGCCCATGTTTCACTGGAAAATTATTCTAACTTACTGTTCTAGTTCTACCGAGGGGGATGCAGAGTAGCTCAGCAGGGTTGGTTTTGTCTTCTCTGTGAGGCACAGGTTGTGTCTGCTTAAGAAGCCAGATGCTTATGTTTATTCTGTTCCCCTCAGAGACGTGTTGTTGAAGAGCTGCTTGCCGCGGGGGAGACTGCGAGTGAGTAGACACAGTCCTGCAGTGTAGATCACTGTAATGAATCCCGCACCTCCGAGAGCAGGAGGAGGACGAGGAGGAGGAGGAGGAGGAGGAAGACGAAGACGAGGCGGGACTGACAGGGAACTGCTCTGCCATTATTCACGCAGCCTTTGATTAAACGCACTGAGCTGCCAGGGAAAGGTCACTGGTGCCGAGTTTTGCCAGATCACACAGAGCACCAGTCGCACCCCCGTGACGCATCTGCTCGAAATGTGACCGTGTGTCCCCTGGAACAGAACACCAGACCAGCCTTGCACCCCTTTGTCCCAAAAGCTCCCTGCATATATGCTTGTAGACATGAAGCCTACAGGGGTCCTTTACTGCTGATTCAGACACTCAGACCAGGGGACGCTAGACTCCCAGAAAAAAAGGAATCCTGCGCCATTTTAGAAACAGAAATAGAGCTCTTTTGACGAATGAGCATAAACATACACAGGTACATAGATAAACTGTCAGGAAATTACATTATTTATACATTGCCTTAGCCTGGAAAAAGTCTCATTCATTTAAAGATAATACTGTTGATTACTTCTTCCCCATGTGCTGCGGTTTGTAAAGTTCAGATTCTTAATAAGTCGTGCTGTGACAATTATATTTTGTTGTTTGATGAACAGGAAAGTAACACCTCACAGCAGGAACGTTGTGAGCTGGTCATCTCAGACCTCGTCCATTTAAGTATCGGCTCAGTGGTGTGAACGTTTGACGGTTTTCTTGCACAAACAATTACATCTGAAGATTCCAGTACTCACGGGAGTCACAGAATGCAGCATTTTGGAGGAACTATAATTTTCTCATTAAACTAGGGGTGTTAAAACCAGCACATAGGCAACCCACGCAGCTCATTGGGACTTGCACTTCGCAGCCTTCCCGAAGACAAATCTCACCAAAAATAAATTCAGCTCGCAGTAGATGACACATTATAGCAGCTTTCCAAATTATTTCATATGCAATCAAGCTCACATAAATGACAAATAATTTGGATTGATCCATGAGCTTTTAAATTAAATTTTTCTGAGTGTGTGAAGTCGTCCAGCAGCTCTGGGCAACACTCATCTGTTGTGATGAGCAGCGAGGTATGGTGGCATCTGTTTGTACACTTTCTTTAGTCCCCAGAGGACCATCTGGTGCATGAAGCAATAGCTTTGATGGAGTTTATGGAGAACATGCAGCCAGGTTCACACTGAGAACCGAACCTTCATCAGTTTTACCACCATCTGTGCACTCGTGTCACTTACAAAAGAAGACTTAACCCAGGTGACCTCCACTGCACAGCGTGGTTTGAACAGCAGTGATTTTGACCTCACAAACTCATCTGTTCCTGTAGTGCTGCTGAATCTGGAGCAGCTGTGTTACTTCCTCCATTTTGCCTTGCAGCCACTGTCCAGCGCCCACGGAGGCCGGAACTCGGATGGCTCTGTTGGGGCCTTACGCCTGCGCAGGGAGCTCCGCGATTCACTGCCTTACGAGGCCCAGATGATGTCATACCAACCCGTAGAAGCGCAGGCCAACGAGCTCCTCTACCAACCAGAAGGCTGGAGGGGGCAAGGTTTAGGACAGGCCCTGCATCGACTGGTTGAGGATGACCGAAGGCGGGATCAAGAAACAGCCTATTTGGCAGGCTTGCTCCGCCTCCTAAGTGAAGCTGAAAGTAATTCCCAGAGGGCTGGAAAAGGAGAGGAAGAAGAGGAGGAGGAAGGAGAGGACCTCCAGGGACCCTACCCGCCCGATTATGACGAGACGGAGCAAGGCGTCCGAATGGCCAAGCCGCAGGCTGCCTGGCAGGGTCTGCTGGACCCCCAGCTCGCCCAGGCCCTGCTGAAACGTTACAGGCAGGAGAGGCTGCTGCAGGCCAGGCTCAACCCCAACACTAACAGGATGCAGGAGAGCCATGGAGACCCAGCAGCAGAGGAGAAGGAGGAGGAGTTTCTCAGGTAAGGCACCCTGATCTGGGCCCACACAAAATCTACAGAGGACATCTCTGAAGAAACATACTGTTTAGTTAGCACACCATAATTTCTCACAGAGCCTGGTCGATACCAAGGACAGACCTCGGACCGACCCAGTGCCCAGGTGCTCACCCACTGACTCCCTGAGCAAAATTACCTGATATTGTGAGAAAGTGGGGGAATTCTGAACTCTCCACACTCTTAAAATGCTTTCCCCATGTGGTGTTTCACTTTAATGTACCAGTTGGTTTAATTTTCTGCAAGTTGCTGTCACCATTTAGGTTCTGGAAAATAAATGCATGCTTCGCTCATGTTTTATGTCTGCCTTCATTCAGATACCTTGTTGGGCGGGTACTTTCCAGCCTTGCGTCTGACTCCCCCCAGAGCCCGCCCACCCGCCTGGCAAAGCGGGACCTGGGGGCGGTTAACGGGGGGGCTACAGGGGCAGCAGCACCGAAAAGGTCTCGGCGCTCGCTAGACTCTGTGCCACTTCAGCAGCCCAACTCTGAACCTTCGCTGCTTAGAGTGAAGAGGCTGGATGAAGATGAGGACGACATGGCAGGCGGGACGGCTGGGGGGGTCCTCCGAGCCGCTCACACAGGGCTGCAGAGGATGAAGCGCATCGACAGCGACCTGCTGCAGGTGAAGCACAGCCGCAATAGACGGGCCTTGACCTATGACCCCAACGTACTGGCTCAGCGCATCCTACAGTACTTGCCTGAATAGAGACGGCAAGACAGAAACACGTGGCTTATCTGAGTCCCACACGCATACACATAGTACATTGGCACACGCGCAAGGTATCTGCTTACAAGGAGATAGTCAAAGCTGTCTGCTCCTGGACAAGTTGCCTCTGTATTTGTTTTGTGATTTTTTTTTTCCAGAATAAATGTATCTCACAATATCCAGTGAAGTGTAAAATCCGCAAGTGGTTGAAAAATATCAGTAAAATGACCTTTGAGCAAGGAGCACGTGTCGACATGGAAGCAGAGTGGTAGTTGTTAAAAGTGATTTGTTGAAACCTTTGAACTATTAGTCTGCTTGTCAAACTAAGTTTGAGTGCTGTATCCTGTGAGACATTTCCTTCTAAAATAATGCTGAAGTGTCAAATCCTTTTCTGTTTTACTCCCATCTGGATCTGGGGAGAACCCAGGCTTGTGTAAAAATCGCTCCGGAAAGATCTCACACTTCATGATAAAGTTCCACCTTGAAAGAATTCTGCCTGTGGCATCCTTCTTTTATTCCCTCGTTCGCTCCATTATGTTAAACCAGCCCTCTTTGTTGGGCCAAAATTGAAGAAACCTTCAGAAGCTAATAAATATTGACTACAGCAAACTACTGGTTGCACTTTAAGGCAAAGTTCTTGACTACAGGTGTGTATTTTTATGTATTTGTTTTGTTCTGATAATTGGGACGCTGGAAGAACCTCCATGTCAGGATGTAAAAAAAGGTGACACCACTGACACCTCATGACTTCACAATGCAAACCCAGGCTGCAGTGAAATGATCCTTAACAGGAGTGCAGCGGTAGAACAAGGCTGCGACAAGCGCTGCTCTCACCCTGCGGGCCGAGTCTCGGCTGAGCTGCCGTTCAACATGCTGGCACCCAGAAAGGCAGCGAACCCCCATCGCCCCCCCCCTCGCTGCTCCCCGCTGTGAGCGAGAACAACAGGACACACGTTTCCGCAGCCTTATTAACAACTCTGTTCCTCAGTTGAACTGATCCCAGTTTCCTCTGAAGTCCTCAGAGCAGAACTTATTTAAGTGCAGCTTTGCCATGTAGTTCGTGTCATTGCTGTGGACCCTGTCAATGAAGCACATATTCTGTTCTGCAAACTGCTAACCGTAGCAGGTCCTCCTTCTTATTGACCTCTAGTAGATGATGGAAATGCCAATTTCAACTTTATTGTCATTTTTCTGCTTATTTTGTTTCAGTACATTTTATTATGGTCTGCTAACAGACTAACGCACATGCATTATAATACAGAATCACATTTTAACCAGTACCAGCCTTATATTACTAAAAAAACAATTTACGGTTCTCTTCTCCCGCTCCTCATCTCCATGAAACAGCGGTATGTACTTGCTTGTACTGTGGAACCAATGACTAAAAACACACAATCAACCAACACGTATGTTTCTCAGACACGTAAGAGGGATTCATAGATCTTTTATTCGAAGGCCAGAGCGTAAAACTTTTGTTTGACCACACAACAGCATCAGAGGGGAAAATCACTGTCAAAAAGTAGAAGCAACTGTAGCCCCACATCTGCACTACACCGCGGGGGGGGTTGTCTGGGTGCACCTTTGCATGCTCTCTTCTTTTAGAACACATCACACACTCTTCCTCCCAGCTCCCTTCATCTTATCCTTTGCTGCTGTTAGTGCTGTCAGTGATGCTAAATCTATACTGGATCCTTGATTCAGGGAGCAGCGCTTGTCCTGCCTCTTTTAAAGCCTTATTTTTCTTACAGTCGCTTCAGTGTTTGTGGGGTGAAACCGAGTGATTCCAGTTGCTGGAGCTTTTTCTGTGTTTCAGCAATATGAAGATTTAAACAAAAACAGTCATCTTCACTGAACTGTCAGTGTGAATCACAGCATGTTGAAGGTATCCATGTTATCCATGGAGCTCAATCTGCTCTTCTGGACCCGTTTTGCTTTACGTTACTGCAGATATTTGTGCTGTTATTGTTGTTTTCCCTTATTGTGAAATAAATGGCCTTTCATTCCAAGCGGGATGATTCTTGGGGTAAAAAAAGGGTACATAAGTACTGGATAAGCGATAACACTCCTGTTTCAGCAAACAAAGTTTTATTCACAGATGATTTCACATAAGACTGATTCAAAGCAAAAAAAAAAAAAAGACTTGAGTATTTATGCTCAGGAATGCTTTTAAAAATACAAAGGGACAAAATATGTACACTGTGGTTTTTAAAATGATTTGTATAAATAAACATGGACCATAGGCCAAAATATATAGAAATGCATGTAAACAGATTAAAAATGCTGGATCCTGGTATTCCTGCACAGAGAGGTGGTTGTCTCCTGGTCATAGCTGTGTGAACTGCACTACGGCTCTGAAACTGAAACTCGTACATCTTACTAGGTTATCAGTTTTGCTGGTAGCTGCACACCTTGTGGACTGCAGTGCATTCGTCTGACTTTTGCTGTTTATTTGGGTACATCACAGAAAACCCTCATAGTACAAAGACTGCAGTGATGTCATTTGCAAATACGCTCAACACAAATGAGAGATAAAGATGCTGCCAGAATAAAACCATGTCACCCATCTGGTGATCTAGTAAGATAGTGTTAGGACCTGTGGCCACTTCCTACTGTATGGATCATGAAGTTATGAAGTAACCATGACTCAGTCTGTTAATAGTCTGTTTCATTTAAATCTCTGCATTTGCCTTTAGGTAAACACACATTTATTACATGGAGTAATAACACATGATAAGAATTTGCAATGACAAACAGTATGAAGGATAACAAGTATTGAGAAATGCTAATAAGTGTAGAAAATACATTTATGATGTATTTTTTCTATACTCTGCAGATTAAAACATGTTCACTTTCAGAAACAAATGAAATGCTACGTAGATTGTGGTAGAACTGCTGACAAACCAACAGCTCCACACTCATAATGTGTCCTTCAATCGTGTTCAGGGCAGAAGTATGTAAACAGCATCAATAATGAGGTCACCTCTAACACTGGCGTTCAGTATCTGTCCTTCTCGCTGTACAGAGCATGGAGACAGAGCACTGGGCTGTAAGACTAAGTGGCAAAATGACCGTCTCAGGAAAAAAAAAATAGGGATGCTGTTGCTAGGTTACAGTTGCAAAAGGTTATATAACTAAAGCACAGTGAGATGATGTCATGTTAAAGAGGGAGGAGCAAATCGCTGTTCTCTGCTTGTGTTTTTTCAAGAAAGGACGGGAGAAATGTCCACGGGGCTCTGCCATCTGAGATTCTGTGAAAATCACAAAACAGACTAAGAAGGGAGAATAATAGTAATAGTAAGTAAAAGTTGCACAAAAGGCTTTTTAAAAAGATGCATGAACCATTATTTAGACAGTAGAAAATAATGTTAGGTGGTAAATAAATACAGCAAACAGTGCAGCATTACAGTGCCAGTATGGTGTCCTGTCTTAATCCTCATAAATCAAACCGCTGTACTGAAACCACCACTTCCATAAACCTCCCTCGGGAGGCACAAGGTTGTAACTTTACAAATAAGAGGAAGAGGAAATTATAACGAATTCGGTGTCCTTGAAAGTTTTACAAATTACATTTTTTTCTCTGTGAAATATTGTTTTGGATTTAAGGAAATCACAAATCACAAGTCTTTCTATGGAACCTTTTTTTGGCTGAATTAAAAAGTGCCATCTGTGTGACAAATGTAATAAAATACATTACACCTATTTAAACATTTTACAAGCACAGCAGTGTAATTAACACACTGAATATGATGACAATAACCAAACTTCACAATTTCTGACGGATTAGTCCGAGGTGAGCAAAGTTCGCTGTAGAGACAGCAAGTCTGACCTGACAGCCTCAGATCCTCCTGCTGGGACCCGAGATCTATGTCGACAGTAACGTTCCAGTGACTGAAAAGAGCAAAAAGAGACAATGTCACACACACCGATCAACGTCAGAAAACATAAAACATCTTCACATGACCCTACAGACACATACTGTGCAAGCTACACTGCGCTGCTTCCATGAGTTGGATGGTGTCCATGAAGGTGCCCTGGCTGAGAGGAGGTGGACGGACCCCTACAGTAGTCTGAGTGAGAGCTATACACTGCTGCTTTGTTGCATGCAGGCCTAACTGAGGCGTTGTGTGCCGCACTTCTCACCGTCCTTCCCATACTGAGGCAGCAGGGCGTCCTGCCGGTTGCCGAGCACGAAGGCCAATGTCGCCAGGATTCCAGCATCCAACACACCCAGCATGGCCAAGATAAAGGCCCAGTGCACAGAGCAGTTCCCTGGTGAGAAGCTGGCTGCCCCTTCCCCGCATAGGGCACGCATCTCAGCGCAGTCCCAGGAATCTGGGAAGAGCACACAGGCCAGGGCGAGGCAGAACCCTGGGAACAGAAGATGGAGGGTTAGATGAGCAGAGGAGTGTTAGAGCAACACCTGCCAGAGCTGAACCAACAAGGCTCATGTGCTGCTCTTCATAATCCTGCACAGTTTCCATCACACATCAGTCATACTGACTTTCCATCACTGTTAGGTTTTGGGAATTTAACATGTGCCACAAGCTGCAACTCAAAAACAAAATCTTGCAAAAAAACCAAAAAGGTCATTACGTCATAACGTTTAAACTAACAATATTACTTCAAACCATCCTGCAACTAGTCGAGTTACAAAAACTGCTTTTAATGTTTCCCATAAGTCCAGAGATGGTATAGTAGTGGCCTGAGTGCACAAGGGGCCCTGTCCCCTCACCTGCTGTGAGCTGCAGCCATGCGCAGATCTTGTACACAGTGGCTGCGTTGCAGAAGCGGAAGAGGCAGAGGCAGCCCACGCTGGCCCACACCATGGTCAGGGACACACACACGAGCACAGCGGGTGACTGGAAAGCGGGCAGTGGTGTGAGAGTGCGCAGGGATCCTCGACACTCCGGCACAAGCCAGTCTGTCTCCAGGCACACCTCAAACAGGCCCAGCGTTCCAGCAGGGGGTGGGGGTGCCCCACTGTGGTAGTACATCTCACGGGTTCCCACCCAGGAAGGCTGCACAAGGATGACCACCTCGATGATGGCAAAGCAGAGTGTGCAGATGGCCCAAAGTGCCCCCACAGCTCGTGCGCTGCGAATGAACTCTGTCTGGTAGAGCCGGGCCACCTCTGCTGTTTGGGGCTGCATGGTGGGGGTTCCACAGTCCAAACAGGGTCAGATGGGGACACCAAGCTGGGACTTGAACCATGTAGTGCTGAGCTGAACAAGCAAACATGGTGTTAAACTAAAAAGACCAAAGACACAGGCATATCGCAGATGAGGCATACATGACTCAGAGGTCACTGAAGAAAAACAATGTATTTCTTGTGAGACACTCGATATTCTGAAATTAAGTCTTTGTAGGAGTATTAAGTAATTCATAATAACCCGAGATCCAGCTTGATAAACAGATGCAAATTGTTAGAAAGGCAGGAAAGCATTATGTACAATGTGCTCTGTTAAAACGGTTCATGCGGTGAGCACTGAACAACAGTACACCGAAGCTGTGGAGCATCAACTCGGCTGTACCTCTCTTCTTCTGCTGGAACCTGTGTGATTTTGGATCAGAAGTGGAGTAAAAACATCTGGAGGTGTGGCGGTCTGGATGAGCTCAATATGCCAGCAGGGTGTTCCCGTTTTCTCCAGTGGAGTTTCCGCTAGCTGTATTCTCTGCTGCAGCTGCAGGCCGAGGCCATGAGCAGGGAGAGAGGATCTTCAGTCACAGGTGGAAATGGTGGGGAGGGAGGAAGGGAGGGAGGGAGGGAGAGTGCTGGCTGCCTGCTTTGAAGGGGGTGGGGTTGGTTTCCGCCATATTACTGCAGCATTGCATAACGATGTAGAATGGAAATTGAGATGGTCACAGGGAAGGGGAGGGGGCAGTGAAGGGTGGGATGCAGCAGCAGTTCACAATCACTGTGTTTTATCACCCTGCTGTGTGAATTAGTGGATATAAAAATACAAAAAGCAGATGCTGGAGAAGAAGGGGACTGAGAGGGAAAAAGAATGGACACAACTGCACTGAAACAACTGCAACGGGAGAGAATCGATGAGACGGGGGCAGGGCAGAAGACAGTGGTCAGAAAATGGTGCAGGTATAAATCAGAGTTGAATCCCATTGCTGGGTGACAGGAAGACTGCAGCTCCTCTCTCTCTGCTGGAGGGGAGCACAATGGCACTTCCTTCCAATTCAGCAGCTGTCTTTTCATTGCAAGTTTTTACTGTGACCATCAGATCCGGTGAAAAATTTTTCAGAGCACGCTAAGCCACAAGCTCAGAGCTTGAGTTCTTGTAGAACATTCATGGAATGACACGGCCTACAGCACAAAGACAGTTTTTGGGTGCTCTGGTTCACTAAGACACTCCTCACACCTTCAAGTTCCCGAAGAGCCGAGTCCAAAAGCCACTGTCAGTAGAACGGTGGAGTCCGGAGGAAGGTGCTGCAGACAAGTGTCCTGTTGTTATTAGCGGAGGCTGGACTGCACTCTGCCTCCTCCTTAATAGTAGGGCAGAAATGCTGGAAATCACTCAAAAGCCACTGTAGGACACATAATGATCAATGGATAAGAATGTATTTGGGTGGAAGACTTTTGAGAGTGGAACGTCTCCCAGATTTTATCTTCTAAAAGTACTTTGTCAGCTTTAAAAATTCCAATGATCGTAGCCTATGAACCCAATCATCTTATCAAATAAGCATTACCACGGAATTGATCCCTCAAATTGAAACTGTCTGTCCCCAGGTCATATTTACTCAGTTGTAATTTAAGACCGAGATAAACAATAACGCAAAGGCTGTAGTTTATGTACTTTGTGCAATTATGTTTAAAATATCAGTTATCAGTTATGTTGATGTGTCTCAAAGGGAAAGTCTTAAAGTTATGAACAACTATAGTAGCTACTACTATTATCAGTCTTGCGCTGACAGCAATGTCACCTGGCAGATGTTGACTTCAGACAGACTCAAGGTGTTCACACGCCTCTGTGTATTGGTGGTTCAGCATTAGTTCCTGTGAGTGCACATCACCAAGGACCTCGACTAGAACCAGAACACATCCCAACTGGTGAAGAAGTCACAACAGCATTTTAACTTCCTGCAGAGACTGAAAAGAGCTGGACCTCCTGCAGACCGCCCAGTCTGGTATTGGACGTGCCCTGACCAGGGAGCGCTACACCAGGTAGTGAAGATGGTTCAGTCCATCACCAGGACACCACTACCCACCATCCAGACCACCTACAAAAAACGGTGCGTCAGGAGAGCTTGTAACATCACCATGGACCCCTCTCGCCTTCTCCACTGTGTTTTCACTACAGCTGTCCAGAAAACACTATTGCAACTTGCAGGCCAACACCACCAGGCCCAGGGACAGCTTCTTCCAGCAGGCGGTCACACCGGAAGGCACAGAGACTGACCACAACCATCTCCACTGATCACCCCTCATGGTACGATCAACACTGTTTGCACTGACTCTTTATTCTTACCTCATTCACTATTTATGCATTTATCCATCTTCTTAATTTATTAATCTATTTACATTTATTTATCTATTCATCTATGCATTGATTCAATTTATCTGTGCTGCCTTGTGTCATCATGCAATCTGTTATGTGTATTACATGGTCCAGGAGAAACTACATTTCATACTCTCTTGTACATTTGTCTAAAGCAGAACAACAAAGCGAACCTTGAACCTTGAGGTAATGTTATGTGTCTGTGTTGCTCTGGTTGTTTGGCGGTTGTTTTTCTGTTTTTCCCCGTCTCTTCTGTTCT
>UFQX01001233.1:68752-79647 GCA_900497675.1 Arapaima gigas | reverse complement strand
GAGACTGTGTGTGTGTGTGTGTGTGAGAGAAAGAGAGAGACTGTGTGTGTATGTGTGTGTGTGAGAGAGTGTGTGTGTGTGTGTGTGTGTGTGTGTGTGTGAGAGCTCCTGGTTTTACTGTCAGCAGATGAATGTTCTCACTCAGGTGCTGTAGTTCCAGTTACCACCTTCACTGTGCTGCTTCTCCCCACTGGTGGCCCAAAGTACACGGCAGTAACTACAGGTTGTTTGGCAATCGCCCCCCTCACCCCCGGCAGAGGACGTGGCCACCGGCGACGTACCTGCTGCCTGCGGGGGTCAAGTACCGCTGGCCGACCCCGCGGGCCGCTTACCCTCGACTCACCGCGACGCGGCAGGTCGGTTACCGCCGGCCCCCCGCGGCCCGGCCGCCGACCACCTCCTCGGGTGCTGACTCAGGTAGATGTTTCCTTCTCGGAAGAAGCCCCGCTTTGGAATTCCAGAACCTTCTCCTCCGCCATTCTTCCTAATCCTCTTATTTTACGGCCGCAGAGCCAGTAAATAAGGAAAATAACCGGAAGGAAACATCTGGCTGCGACCGCTTCCTTCCCGGGTCTTCTTGCACTTGCGTGTGTTCCAGACCCATCAGCCAGGTTGGGTGAAAGTGCATGTGCTCCTCACTCGGTCCCAGTGGTCACTTATGGTGCCCAAGACGCGGCTCCGCTGGGCTCTGCACGTGGTCCGGGTTTGGTGCTGTGGACCTTGCACGTGGATGTTGTGCTCTGGAGTCCTGATGAACTTTCATATGTTCAAGACTCATTGCCACGGTAGTTTCAACACCACGGTCACAGGGAAAGCTGCTGTAAGAGGCTTGCGTGCCACCTTCTGACTCTACATGCCTCTGTGTGGACGTCAGGGGTGAAGACCTGATTGAGGGGGGGGGGGGGTTGTTGGGACGGCTTCCCGCCACCGCCTGTGGAGTCAACTCTGCATGCACTTCGGTTCGGGTTTCTAATCGTGTCTGTGTGACCAAAACTGCATGAGCAAAACTTCACATGTGTATCGGGAGAACCAGACCATCTCCAGGTCTCGACCCCTTTCCGGTCAGCTGGTTATTTTTCAGGGCTGGGTTGCGCTGTCGTCCTTGTAGCTCTTGAGAAGATGGAAGATGATCTGTGAAACCATCTCGGGTTCAGCTTCAGATCCTGATCCAGAAGAAGAAGCTCATTTGGGCTTCTCTCGTTTTTGTGAGGTCGACAGAAATGTCACGTGGGGAGTGCGACTTCACGTACAATTAACTTTTTTACTTTGTTCACCAGGATGGTCACACTGCCAGAGCCGCCCCTTGGACCTGGTCTTCATCGTCGACAGCTCGAGAAGCGTGCGCCCTGGTGAATTCGAGAAGGTCAAGATCTTCCTCAGCGACATGGTGGACACGCTGGAGATAGGGCCGGACGCCACCCGAGTGGCTGTGGTCAACTACGCCAGCACGGTCCAGATAGAGTTCATGCTCAAGACCTACTTCAACAAGGTGGATCTGAAGCAGGCGTTGACGCGCATCGAGCCGCTCTCCACTGGAACCATGACTGGCCTGGCCATCAAGACAGCTATGGAGAAGGTGTTCACCGAGGAGGCGGGTGTCCGGCCCCGGTCCGCTGATATCTCTAAGGTTGCTGTGATCGTGACTGATGGGCGACCGCAGGACAAGGTGGAGGAGGTGTCTGCTGCTGCTCGCGCCTCCAAAATCGAGATGTACGCCATAGGGGTGGACCGAGCTGACATGCAGTCGCTGCGGCTCATGGCCAGCCAGCCATTGGACGATCACGTCTTCTACGTGGAGACGTACGGCGTCATCGAGAAGCTCACCTCCAAGTTCCGGGAGACGCTGTGCGGTAAGACACGCCAGCTGGCACAAGTGTAAATCTTGCTCGTCTTCTCCATCAGAACCTCGAAGTGTGTGGAAATGTAGCCAGGTGTTGATGTTCTCGCCCCCTGTGGTCTCCACCCTCTCCAGGTCTGGAACCCTGCGCTCTTGGACATGCCTGCGATCACATTTGTGTCAACAACCGGTCCTCTTACTACTGCCGGTGTGAAGAGGGGTTCACCTTGAACGAGGACGGGAAGACATGTTCACGTAAGGGAGGCTGGGGGGGAAGGGGGGTCTGGTGCTCAGGATGGAAGTTCCTCTTCTCTAGTGGAAGGATGTGGTGATGAATCTAAATCATAGTATCACAACATTTTTTTTTCAGGAGGTGATTATTTTATCTTCTGACCCAACCGTGTTTTTCTACCTGACCAGTTATTTTCGTTGCGCAAATTAGCACAAGATGATAATTCACACGCACCCAAACGTGGTTTTACTGCACAGCTGACTGCGCAGATTGACTTCCTGGGCATCGACGGCGTCAGGTGGGCGGGTGCTCGGCCGGGCAGGCGGGGTGTGCTTTCGGTGGTCCGATTTCGGTGGATTTCGCATGTTATGCGAGGAACTTCTGCCCCGATTGTTTAATTCTGCAACATCTAGCAGTCGCGTGAAGGTTTCTCTGGAAACGCCTCCAGGAAAAACCTCAGAAAGCTTCGCTGGACTGAACCTTCTGTTTTCCCGGCTCCAGAACACGAGCCGCGTCCCAGTGAGACGCTTTCGACCTGCTCGTTCCAGGTGCCGGCAGCTGCGCCCCCGGCGAAGACTGCGAACCCGTTTGCGTGGAGGGTGGCGGCTCGCGCTCTTGCTCGTGTCCGGCAGGGTTTGTCCTGAGCGAGGACGGCGAGACCTGTTCCCGTAAGAGCTCTGGATCTGCCAGGGCCTCCCGTGGCAGATGGGCTATTTCCTGGGGGGTCCCCGTTGAGCATGTTGTGCCCAGCAAACATGCAGCCCCGTTTCCTTACTTCTTCACCGAAAGCTCACATCATAGTTGCTCTGTCCGGAGCGTGGAAGTGTACTAATCCCCCCCGTGGTGGCAGCAGGTCGGCACGGCTGCGCCTCCGGACACCACTGCGAGCAGATCTGCGTGGACGGCTCCGGGTCGCAGTACTGCGGGTGTCGGGAGGGTTACGTCCTGAACGAGGACAAGAGAACGTGTTCACGTAAGAACCCCCTGGATCTGCCATCTCCTCCAGTGGCAGATCGGCCGTTCGGCACAGAACAATCACTTTGTGTGGATCTTCAGCTGCAGCTCTCCACGCTTCGCTCGCATAGCAGGAAGCTTTGGGCCTTAAATCTGCTCTTAAGGCGAATTCTTACAAAGCAGACAGTCGCTGTTGATTTAAGCTGGAACGATAATGTGTTGCTGAGGCACAAAAGCTTCACCTTTATCTTCGAAAGCATTTTGCTTAAGACTGATAGGTAGGGCTGTCCTTTGTCTCCCCACCTTCTCAACCTTTTTCAGCACTAAAAACCTTGTTAATAAAAAAAAAAAAAAAGCTCATCGTTCAGGCAGGTGATGGTTTTCACACGGATTAAAAAGTCTGCTGTTTCTGAGAGAACCAAAGTGTTCAGGAGAAGCCTGACCTCCTGTAGGAGGAGAGGCTGCTCCCCTTTAGTGGTGTTCAGCATCTCCCCATGTCGAATTTCACGTTTAAAATTCTGTTCCTGTAAAGTTTTTCTTGTATAACTTCATAGCTCACATGAAAGAGGATTTTTTTTGGTCATATGAGCGCTTGTCCTGCTGGGGAAGCCTAAGCAGCACGTGAGCTTCTGTTGTGTTCACACGACCTTGACGTGTGTTACACTGAGGAAGTGAGGTGGAACTTTCACACTCTCATCATAAGCAGGGTATTTAGTAACAACTGTGTAAAACGTGTATTTATGCTCATTTCTACATCTCAATGTTAACTGGGTGGTTTAACAATTTGGCAAGTATGATAATCCCAAAAAAATCAGCAAACAGTACAGGTCTGGACCACAGTCAGTCTGTGTGGCTCACAGTGACTCTTCAGTTGAGAGGAAGTGTACTAATCCCCCCCGTGGTGGCAGCAGGTCGGCACGGCTGCGCCTCCGGACACCACTGCGAGCAGATCTGCGTGGACGGCTCCGGGTCGCAGTACTGCGGGTGTCGGGAGGGTTACGTCCTGAACGAGGACAAGAGAACGTGTTCACGTAAGAACCCCCTGGATCTGCCGCGACCCCCCGTGGCAGATCGGCTGCTTTCTTGAGTCCGCGTGTGGGACGGGGGTCGGGACTGTGCGAAACGCGGTGAAATCCCTGCAGACGTGCATGTTGTCCAAAGCAGCTATGCAGCGGGGTTTTCTGCTGTCCCCCGGTTCCCCGGCCCCCTCAGAAGAAAGCCATCTAACACCCCAAAGATGAGTGTTGCTCACAAACGACCAGGAGAAGGGCTGAGAGCGTGAGATGGTACGGAAGCTGCGTAGAGCGAACGCGAGACGGGACTG
This sequence comes from Arapaima gigas, assembly GCA_900497675.1. Classification (NCBI taxonomy): domain Eukaryota; kingdom Metazoa; phylum Chordata; class Actinopteri; order Osteoglossiformes; family Osteoglossidae; genus Arapaima; species Arapaima gigas. The sequence goes on along the minus strand of UFQX01001233.1, from coordinate 75,300 downwards.
ACGGGAATGTTCTTGCAGAGGAGCTGCGGGCCGTGGTCGTGGAGGACCCCTGCAAGTGCGAGGCCCAGGTGGCCTTCCAGAGGAGGACCCAGGCTGCCCTCCAGGAGCTCGCCAACAAACATATCCTTTCTCTCACACTGCTGCTCACTCCTTTCGCCAGCGCGGCAGTGGGAAAGGGGACCAAAGAGCCGCGGTAGGGGCTGTCGACAGGCGTTTGTGTCCTTGACCCTCCCTGTTTACTGGACGAAGTCACGAGGAGGCTTCGGTGGTTCGAGGCCGTACCTCGTCGCTTCTAGCGGAAGGACCCGGCTCCGCCGAGTCGGCTCGGCGCCACAGCTGTTCTCGGTTTGCTGCGTGTCCCCCCATCGTCCACGCTGAGCCGCGCGGGTCCTGCCGTCCGGCTCCCGGTGCTACTCATTACACTCCTCATAGAGACAGCAGCAGCACCGCGTCCCCGCTGGCTGGCGGGCTGCTCATTGTGTGCTTTTTGTCCAACAGTTTCATTATTATTGTTCTCTGTAGTTGGTTTTATTCTTCTTTCTCTTGTAATAATTTCCCTGTTTTTTTTCAATAATGGTGCTTCAATGAAACTTTGCAAGACCCGCCTTTAATTTAAACACGATTAATGGAAAATGCTGTATTTGGTTTGTGTACGTTCTGTGTTGGACAATAAAGGATTTGTGGGGAAAATCACAGCAGGCCGTTTTTTCTGTATACATTACAACACTGCACACGTCGGCGGCTGTTTACGCTGATATTAACAACTACAGCCGGGTGAAGGTTTTGTCGGCGTGTTTTATTGTTTAGTTCCGTCTGTTTTAAATGATCGAAATGAGCAGAGGAATAAAAGCCTTACAGGCGGTCAGCTGAAACGCCCCCCCCCGGCCGCCTTCGCGCTCTCATGCGGAAAACCGACACAGTCCAGGTGGGAAGAACACCGGAAGTTGTGTAGATCCACTTCCGGTGTGCGGTTACCAAGCGACCGAGGACGGTTTCCGAAAGCCGAGCGCAGTTTTCTCGGTCAGAGCGAATAAAAGCGGTTTTTTCCCCCCTCCCCCCCGCGTATAAACACGCATTTCTACTGTGTGACATGATTTTAAGTGAACGTGTTTTAAACGGTACTTCGAAGCCGAGTCCGCGCACAGCCGTCCGCTTTACTGCAGGTTGACTTTGGAGGCAGCGCGGCGTTCGCGATGTTTATTTACCTCAGTAAAAAGGTAAGTTTGTGAAATAATCGCAGGGCGACGGCGCTCGGGGGATATTTCTCACTTACCGTTTTGCTTTGGTTTGCGGGGCTGCGCTCTCCCGGCCGGACCTTCCGGAGACCAGTGACTTGCAGTGATTTCATTGCCGTAGTGATACCGGTTCGGGGCTGGTTCTCCTGGGTGGTCAGTGGGGCAGCGGCTGTGTGACTGTGTGACCCCCCGCAGATCGCCATCCCCAACAGCATACGGCTCAAGTGCGTGTCATGGAACAAAGAGCAGGGCTTCATCGCCTGTGGAGGAGACGACGGGCTGCTGAAGGTGCTCAAGCTGGAGACGCAGACAGGTGCTGAGCTCTTCTGGGCGATTCATCCCTGCGGGGAAATTCACACTTAACAAAGGGCACGGAACACACGGCGGTCACTTCGCTTTCGTGCTGCACTCGTACGGACGCACAGGAGAGAGTGAAACGTAGCTTCTCGCGGACCACCGTGCACCACCACAGCACACTGGACACACAGCATGGCAGCACAGCACAGCACAGTACAGCGTAGTAGAGTCTAACACCGTACAGCACAGGCAGAGTGAGGTAAATGCAGACAAATAGGTGAACAGGTAGATGGACATGAGAAGAGGATGAGGGCAGAGTGAGTGGTGGTGGTGGAGATGATACAGGAGATGTTGGAAATCAGTCCCTCTGCTGTGCTGAGTTCAGCTGCCCGACAGCCTGCGGGGAACGGCTCGTCCTCAACACGGTTGGTCCTCAAGCAGCGACGGCGTCTTCCAGACCTTTCCCTGCCCCCCGCACGACCCCCAGGCATCCACACACTCTGCTGTGATTTCTGCTTCTCCGTCTTACACAAGTGCTGGCTTCTAATCCTCCAGCAATCCGTCTCGCGCACGTTTCCCAACGCACCCAACACTCGAAATCCATACGTCCGCGAGGCCGCGGTGGGGGAGGTGGGATCCGCTGCCGGTGTCAGGAACCGCAGGTTCAAGCTGCTTTGGGGACTTTGACTATCACGTGTTGCACCTTTAAACCCCCCGGTCTTGCTGGCAGTTGCAATTGTGCTTGTGGGGGGTCGGCCAGGCTTAGGGCGAACGGGGTCACCCCAGACCTTAATCTGTCAGCTCAGAAGAGGAACTTTTACTCAAACGCTGCGTAGTCACGTACAGCACACAGGTGCCTTAACCTGATCTGGGAAGTTGTTTGGACGACACTTGTAAGGCGTGACAGTTAAGTTTACCACGTTTGTACTCTGTCACATAGATGATGCAAAAGTGAAAGGACTTGCGGCCCCCAGTAACCTGTCGATGAACCAGACGCTCGAGGGCCATAGTGGTAAGTTGAAAAAGCGGAGCGCGCACGCGCGTGAGTGTGAGCGAGTGTGTGAGGTGCGTTTACGTTGTTTGCGGCGGTTGGTTTCCGTCTTCAGGTGCGGTCCAGGTGGTCACGTGGAACGAACAGTATCAGAAGCTGACGACCAGCGACCAGAACGGCCTCATCATCGTGTGGATGCTCTACAAAGGTGAACGAGCGGCGCTTCGGTCGAACGCGAACGGACGCTTTGTCGCGGTTCGCGGGTCTCAAGCAGTCCTGTGTCGTCAGGCTCGTGGTACGAGGAGATGATCAACAACCGCAACAAGTCGGTGGTGCGGAGCATGAGCTGGAACGCGGACGGGCAGAAGATCTGCATCGTGTACGAGGACGGCGCCGTCATCGTCGGCTCAGTGGACGGTAACGCTGGGCTGCCGTCCCGCCGCTCTGCGCTCGCTGCGCTCAGGAAGCCACATGCCCGAGCTGCTCGTGTCCCACAGGGAACCGGATCTGGGGGAAGGAGCTGAAAGGGATCCAGCTGGCGCACGTGGCCTGGTCCCCTGACAGCAAGATCCTCCTGTTCGGAATGGCCAACGGCGAAATCCACACCTATGACAACCAGGGCAATTTCATTGTGAGTCACGTGTGCCTCCCTGAGTGGCTGCGGCTGCCGTGTGACCCGGGAGAGGGGAAGCATAGGTGGTGCTGCGGTGTGTGATTGAGTGGGGGGGGTCCGTGTCCTTCTGCAGGTGAAGATGACCATGAGCTGCCTGGTCAACGTCACTGGTGCTGTGAGCATCGCCGGGATCCACTGGTACCCAGGAACGGAGGGCTACGTGGAGCCAGACTGTCCCTGTCTGGCTATCTGCTTCGACAACGGCCGCTGCCAGATCATGCGCTACAAGAACGATGACAGTGAGTGCGACACAGCGGTGTGTGTGTGTGTGTGTGTGTGTGTGGGCCGAGCTTCTCGTCACGCTGCCGTGTCCCCGCAGACCCAGTACTGATGGACACGGCCATGAACGTGGCCAGTATCCAGTGGAACCACTGCGGCAGCGTGCTGGCGGTGGCCGGCTCCCAGAAGGCCGTGTCCCTGGACAAGGACGTCAACGTGGTGCAGTTTTACACCCCGATGGGGGAGGTGGGTGCCGGCGCTGCTGGGAAGCATCGCTCTGTGTTGTCTTGTCGGTCAGGCTACAGATCTGCGCTCCTCCACGTGTAGCTGATTTTCGCTCTGCTGTGCTGTTTGGGTTCACGTCTTTGTGCAGCATCTGCGCACCCTCAAGGTCCCCGGCAAACAGATGGCGGCGGTGTCCTGGGAAGGTGGCGGCCTGCGCATTGCTCTGGCTGTCGACTCCTTCATCTACTTTGCCAACATTAGGCCGGATTACAAGGTAATTTTAATATTAACTGTGAAGGACAGACTAACGGGGGTGGCTGAGTGTTTCTGCAGAGCCGATTCCTGCAACTTTCGCATTCCGGTAAAATTGAAGATAAAACAAGAAAACACTGTAAAGCTGTCGAGTCAGAATCCGAATGCAGCTGTATTCCCACCGGGGTGTTAATGCCATTAGCAGCACCTTCTTGCGTTTCTTTTTGCTGAGTGTTAGAGTGTGGCTCTGAGTGGCATTCGCCTCACACCCTAGTATTACCGTGTCTTACAACGTGGGGCGTGTGATAGCGGCGTAGAACATCGAAGGCCGAGTGGGACCCGTGGCACACAAAGACAGAAGCGTTGGGGTAGAGGTAGGGGAGCAGTGCTGTTGTCCCTCAGATGCCCGTCGCTTTCTGCTGGGCTCACGATGTTCCTCACAGTGGAGACTCAGCTGGTGTTCTCTCCGCCCGCAGTGGGGGTACTGTTCCAACACGGTGGTGTACGCGTACACGCGGCCCGACCGCCTCGAGTACTGCGTCATCTTCTGGGACACCAAGAACAACGAGAAGTACGTCAAATATGTGAAGAGCCTGCTGTCCATCACCACCTGCGGGGACTTCTGCATCCTGGCCACCAAAGCGGATGACTCCCACCCACAGGTCTGTCCGCCGCTCCCTGCCGCTCAGCCTCTTTATAGCAGCAGCCGGAACCAGAAGAGCAGCAGTAACTTGTAAAAAAANGGGGAAAAAATAAAAAAAAAAAAAAAAAAAAAAAAAAAAAAAAAAAAAGTGAACATTTGCATGTTGGGTACTTGTGTTTTGCTCTCTGCTCAAGTGTGTTACACCTTTACCTGCTGAACGCCCCGCCTAGGAGGAAGTCGAGCCGGAATCCGCCAACGCCACGGTACGCTGCTCCTTTTGGATCCTCAGCTTCCCGTTTGGTGGCTCGTTTCGTGGCGTGTTTGACCCGCGCTGCCGTGTTCCTGGAGGTGCTGCACGTTCCATTAAAAGCACCTGCGCGTATAAACGTGAGGTGCATGAGCCCAGCACACCTAAGCAGTTGGGACCATTGGGGGGGGGTCAAGCTCTCCAGGACACGGCTTGCCAGCGGTCCGTCCGTGTGGTGGGTCCCGAACCTTATCTGCAGGCCACATTGGCACTTTGGCGCATGAAGCTTGAGGTGCGGGGCTGAACGGAGAACCTGAACGCGCGGTGGCGGCCGCAGGGACGTGCAGCAGTGTTGTGACTTGTTGCTGTGCAGCCTGACTGGGTCTCTGTAGAGGAATGCGCCTGTGCCTTTCGCCCGACGCTACCGGGATGCTGGCTCACATCTGATCTTCCCATCTTGTTTTGCAGTACGTCTTGGTGCTCTGCAACTCAATCGGGACACCGTTGGACTCGAAGTACATCGACATTGGTGAGCAGCGGTAGAGAAATCGTTCAGGTCGGAGTTTGATTTAGACCTCAGTTACTGTCATTCAGTTGTCAGGTTACAGCTTTAATCCACTTTGGCTTTTCTGCAAACTTCTTCCATTGGGCCGTTTCACTGGGTGAGCGGAAACCTTGCTTGACGTCTCCATCGTGGACTCCTTGACCCCCTCAGTCCTGCCCTGGGTGCACCTTGGCTTTCTCAGGCTGGTTGTCACCTTGCTGGGCTGTCACAGTTGCACCTTTCATGAGCTCTGTGGCACACAGACGCTGGGTAACATCTCCAGGTTTCCTAGACGTGCTGTGAAATTCCTCCCACCGATGGGATGGGGAGTCTGCTGGTGTCAGTGGGCAGGAGCCAGACCTGTCTGGCGTTACTGTGACCGCCTGTTGAATGCTCTGGGTAGAAAAAACGTGGCCCACAGTCCCAAGAGCTAGAAGATGCCCAGCTGTACTTGCTGTCGTGGACATGCTGTTGGTTGTGCCTTTGCAGACCCGCTGTTTGTCACAATGACGAAAACCCACGTCATCGCTGCCTCCAAAGATGCCTTCTACACCTGGCAGTACCGCGTGGCCAAGAAGCTCACGGCCCTGGAGATAAACCAGGTGGCCAGGACCAGGAAGGAGGGCCGGGAGAGGTGAGGAGCAGGGGTGGAGACAGGAACGGAGTTTGAGGACCTCTGTGACGGATGAGTAGCAGCTGACAGCCGTCGGCCGTGTTTAATGTGCACGTTGCCCAGCCTGCAGTAACCACCATACTTTGATGCTGCCTTTTGTCCACATCCATCATTGTGAGACCCTAAGAGACCTGAGGAGTCATAGTTTCGGGTCGTGCTGCCCCCTGCTGGCTGGGGCTTCACTGTCCTGCAGTTGGGCTTTCTGTGAACCCTGGACTGCAGTAAAGCTGTCTCTGTCTTCCTGTCATCCTAGGGTTTACCACATTGATGACAGCCCTTCCGGGACAGCCGAAGGAGCACTGGACTTTGCGAAGGTCTTCACTGTGAGTCTGCGTGCTCTCAGCAGCCTGGTGTGTGTGTGTGTGTGTGTGTGTGTGTGTGTTACGGGGGGGACGACGCAGTGTCTGTAGTAGATGTGCCGTTTGTTCAACGTTTCATTTGGGTTTGTGAGTCACTGCGAGCCAGACGATGGAAACCGTTTTCTTCATGTTTGTTTGAATGTGAAGAAGCAGACCCCCCCCCCCCCCCCCCCCCCCCCCCCCCCCCCCC
>UFQX01001233.1:39390-68720 GCA_900497675.1 Arapaima gigas | reverse complement strand
AAAAAGACACCCCCCCCCCCCCCCCCAGGAAAACATTTACCTCTGGCTCGCAGATCAAATGAGGACCACCTTATAGCTGGATGAATGTCGTTATTCCGACTTGACGCTTCTTGTGTAGTTCATTCAATCATCTATTCCTAGGCGACCCGAGACCCCATCTGCTGCATCACGGCGTCGGACAAGACCTTTGTTGTGGTAGGTCTTTCCTGAAAGACAGCAGACGCATTTGGCCGAGTCATCGCACAGAAGTAAGACGTCTAAGTTTGTCCTTTGTGTCCGACCAGGGCCGGGACTCGGGGACCGTCCACAGGTACAGCCTCCCAACCGTGGGCCTGGTGCAGAAGTACTCCCTGAATCACAGGCCTTACCAGATCGCCCTCAACTGCAACTCGAGGTGAGCAGCGGTCTGCAGGACGCTCTCTGCTCGTCGCTTCCTTGTAGATTTGCTGAGCTGTTGTCCAGTTTGGGCTCGAGACACAGCGACTGAGGAGAGATGATGAACACAGAGCATCAGAACTATGCAAGCACAGCTGCGAGGACTGGATGGCTACTAACCAGTAACCTAGTTAGTTGGCCACATTGTTGATTACGCTGTGAGAAAATGTTGGGTTTGAGAGCAGCACAACTGAAGCCCAACCCTATGTGTTTGTGTGACACGCCCAGTCGTCTGGCCATCATCGACATCACAGGGGTTCTGACATTCTTTGACCTGGAGCCGCGCGGAAGCGGGGAGGACTCCGGGGGGATCCAGGCCGGGGGCGACCCTCAGAAGTTCGAGCGCAAGGATGTATGGGACATGAAGTGGGCCAACGACAACCCAGACCTGTTCGCCATGATGGAGAAGACCAGGATGTATGTCTTCAGGAACCTGGACCCAGAGGTGAGGTCGAGGCTGTGTTTGGAGAAGACTGATGTTCACGGTCAGACCCTGATGCCTCTACACTGTTGACCTCATGTGAACCACCGCCCGCACTCAGTGCTGTGTGTTCAGGGCAGAAATACTGTACATGTACTGTACACACTGTACATGCATACATGCACACAAACACCACACACACGTGGGGTTGTGAACGTGTGACCTGCACGTGATGCTTTCAGTGTATATTTTGCTCACTTTTAATCCTGTGTGACCTTCACAGGAACCTATTCAGACGTCTGGATATATCTGCAATTTTGAAGACCTGGAAATAAAGTCTGTCTTGTTGGATGAAATTTTAAAGGTAACTTTTTAAAGTAAACGCTAGACACTATGTATCGGTTAAACGGCTGCTAGTGCTGGACCACTGGGGTTCTAAAGGTACTTTGCCGTGTGAGATCAGAGGGGATTTTCAGTAGACTGCAGTCCATCAGTTTGCTTTCTGGACGCGTGATGTGTGCTGGAAACAAGCCGTGTGATGCCGTGCCGTCGTCCTGCCCGTGACAGGACCCCGAGAGGCCCAACAAAGACTACCTGATCAACTTTGAGATCCGCTCGCTGAGGGACAGCCGGGCACTCATCGAGAAGGTGGGCATCGAGGACGCCTCGCAGTTCATCGAGGACAACCCCCACCCGAGACTCTGGTAACTCCTCCTCTTCCGTTTCCTCCTCACGGTGCCGTCAGTTTGCTGTTGAAGTGCCTTTTCGTGCTCGAGGGTCCACGCTGCTGAGACAATGGTGGAACGTAGGCCCTGACGCTTGTGGCTCTACGATGAGGTCACGTTGAAAAGGCCTCTTAACCGCTCTCCCCACCTTCTGGGTGGTTGTAGCGATGGGGGCTGGAACGAATGACCCCTGTAGGTTTTCACAGGCGTATTAAGGGTATTTAATGGCGAGACGAGCAGTGTGGAGGTCAGAGGTCGTCCTGTGAGGGTATTTAAAGGGTTAGTGTGCAGGATGGGAATAACTTGGCATAAGATGTTAAAATGTGAAATATTAGCAGTTGTTACACGACCAAACAATGAAAGAGGGAGAAGTGCAGGGACTTGAAACATACAGGTCATTTTCTGCGAAAACCCTCGACAGAGGCTGACGGAGCAGGCGATTTACTGACTTGGTTGGGACCTGCAGGAGTGATGGATGCGAGCCTATACCCAGCTGGCGTGGAGCCTGTGTCACTTCTCGCAGCACATGTTGGAATTTGGGAGTGTCGGGAATGCCAGAGGTTGGCCGCTGCTCCTCCTGTGGGGGAGAAGGTTGAGGGTGAGACGAAGGCCGCGGCATGTTTGCCTGTGCAGGGACGGGAGGTCCGGCTGCGGCGCAGTGACCCAACTCTCTGCACACATGGCCATATTTCCGTCGCGCTACAGATAGAACCCTTTAGAGTGGACAGAAACACGACTGGGACGTTTGGTGGGAAGCCCTACAGCCATATTACTCTGCAGCTGTGCTGGTGATGGGAGGAGGAGACTTTGCGTGGCCGTGTCACATTGGTGGGTGCTTTGAAGGTTAAGCGCTTGGGATGTGATGCCCGGAGGTTAGGGCATCAGGGCTGTGTTTCTGACCGCTTCCTTTGAGAAGGTCCTGCTGTGGAATTTTACACATTGACCGAGTTGCACAGCTGTGTGTCTAATTATTTGCCCATTCTAAGCAGAGTTCCGTTTCGCTGTGGGTGCTTTGTAAAATCGGAACTGTTAGACCGCTGCCCCCCCCGTGCTCCAGGCGCCTGCTGGCCGAGGCAGCGCTCCAGAAGCTGGACCTGGCCGTGGCCGAGCAGTCCTTTGTGCGCTGCCGCGACTACCAGGGCATCGAGTTCGTCAAGCGGCTCGGCAACCTACAGAGCGAGTCCATGAAGCAGGCCGAAGTGGCAGCCTATTTTGGCAGGTTCGAGGAGGCCGAGCGCATGTACCTGGACATGGACCGCAGGTGAGGGGCCACAGAGGCTGTATCCATGGCGATGTCCTGCACGGTGGGTGCCAAGCTTGTCCGCGTTACTTGTGTGCTGTGCTCAGAGACCTGGCCATCGGCCTGAGGATCAAGCTGGGCGACTGGTTCCGGGTGCTGCAGCTGCTCAAGTCGGGCTCGGGGGACAGTGATGATGCGCTGCAGGAGCAGGCCTACAATGCCATCGGGGACTATTTTGCCGACCGCCAGAAGTGGTACTGACCGCCAAATTGTTGTGCGCTGTTGACTGTGGGTATTGGGACGTCCTGGGTTGGGTCTACACTCTTGAGGCCTATTCAGGGTCCAGCGGTTGAGAACAGAAGGACCTGGTTTTGAGGCAGGCCCCTGTTCTCCAGGTTGAACGCAGTGCAGTACTACCTCCAGGGTCGCAACCAGGAGCGGCTGGCTGAGTGCTACTACATGCTGGAGGACTACGAAGGCTTGGAGCGGCTGGCTAACTCCCTCCCCGAGAACCACAAGCTGCTGCCGGTGAGCTGGATTGTCAGCTGGAGCAGGACGTGTGTTGTGGCTAGTGGCTGCTGTGCCTGTCTGATGGTGTTTTCCTGGACCGCGTGCAGGAGATAGGGCAGATGTTCGCCACCGTGGGCATGTGCGACCAGACCGTGAACGCCTACCTCAAGTGCAACCAGCCCAAGGCCGCGGTCGATGCCTGCGTTCATCTAAACCAGGTGATGTCCTACAAGCAAGTCGGTCCAGGGTTTCCTGCAAGAATAGTTGAAATGGTGCAGAGTTTCGTAGATTGCGGCGCTTTAGCAGATGCCTGGCATGTTAATGACCTATAATAACACGTATAAAAGCTGTCTGATCCCTTTAAGCACTGACATCGCTGACGTTTTTCCCAATGGTCTAAACAGTTCAAGCTGCAGATTCCACAGGGGAGCGTCAGCTGTTGCCTGGTGCCCATTATTAAAGACAATTGCACTGTAGCCGTGTTTATATTCTTCTCCGAGGCACCGATGAACAGCAGCCAGCTTCTTTAGTTCCTCCTTGTTGCTGTGGTTTCCGGAGAGCTGTGCCCTGATTACCGGGTGTCAAGAGGAGACAAACCTCTGTGCCCCTTTGCGTGTTTATTAGTGCGTTGACTGCTCCACCTTCCCGCTGTCAGGGATGGTAAAATGTACCAATTGAAGATGCCATCTGTGCGGCACCAGTGAAAGCTTCCTCTCAAGTTGGCTTCAACATAGATCTGCTGCTCCTTTTATGTGAACAAAATGTGGTTCGGATTGATGTAGTCAATGGTGTATGAACTATAAAAAAAAAAAAAAATCAGCTAATGTTTAGTTTTTTTTCCTCAATAGTGGAACAAGGCAGTTGAATTGGCCAAAAATCACAACATGAAGGAGATCGGGTCTCTTCTGGCCAAATACGCCTCCCACCTGCTGGAGAAGAACAAGATCCTGGAAACTGTGGAGCTGTACAGGAAAGCCCACCATTTCTTGGATGCCGCCAAGCTCATGTTCAAGGTGGGTGTTTAATTTCTGGGGAAGACGTCCTGCCATTGCACCACTGACTGAGTGCTGAAGCGTTTACTGGGTGGCTTCAGTACAGGTGTAACATCACTATGACTCGAGCTTTACTCAGTGTGGAAATGTGATGGATGGCAGATCGCTGACGAGGAGGCCAAGAAAAGGACCAAACCCCTGAGGGTGAAAAAGCTGTACGTGCTGGCAGCCCTGCTGGTGGAGAACTACCACAACCAGATGAAGACATCTCAACAGAGCAGAGCCAAGGGAAAGAAGTCAGAGGTTTGTAGAAGGCGAGGAGCACCGTGACACAGAACGAAACACTGAGAAGGATGAAACGATCTGTCTGTGTCAGTGACCCTTAGGAGACATGCAAATGACAGTTGACTGGAAGAGTTTGTGCAGGAATGTCATGTCCTTGTGATAGTAACATCCCTCCGGCCCACTCAGGCGACTTCCGCTCTGGCTGGCCTGCTGGAAGAGGACGCCTCGTCTGATGTGCGGATCGTAGATGGCGCTTGGCGTGGTGCTGAGGCCTACCACTTCTTCCTGCTGGCACAGAGGCAGCTGTACGCTGGTTATGTGGACAACGCCATGAGGACAGGTAACCTGGTCAGGTGCTTTCTTCAGGCACGGTGTCTCCAGGTGCTCTGTGGTTTCTAGCTGGGTGGTGTTTTACAGGCCTGAGGTAGCCCAGGTGTCACTTGCAGAGCCATAGCACTTTATGTGCTCTACAAGTCCACAAGTTTCCACAGTGACCTCGACATCAGAAACTCACCATCTTCAGAGTTAACTGTCAGTTTTTTTTTTCCAAGTTGCTGAGAAGGAACCGGTACAATCTGACCTTGCGAAGCACTTTGACAGCTCTTCATTTACGCGACTACGAGGACATCATCCCAGTCGTGGAGATCTACTCGCTGCTGGCCGTCTGCTCCTCTGCTAACCGGGCTTTCGGCACCTGCTCGCGGGCCTTCATCAAGCTGGAGTCCCTGGAGAGCCTGAGCGCCGAGCAGCGGCAGCTCTACGAGGACCTGGCTCTGGAGATCTTCACCAAGTACAGCCCCAAGGACAACAGGAAGTCCGAGCTGGACAGCATCACTGAGGGGTAGGTCAGGAGGCGGGAGATGAGGATTGGCTCACGTGAGTGGTTGTTCTGGTGTTTGCTGTGCTGACAGTTTTCGAAGAAGCCCGGCATATCGGTTCCTGCAGACACAAATGAAACCACAGTAGGAACTGTGGTTACACGAGGTTGGTGGTGTTCAGTACCGTGCAGTTTGGGCTCAACTAGCTGATTTTGCTAACAGACAGTGTTGCCTGCATTGCTATATATTTATGTTGAGCTTAAAGGTGTCATTTTTCGTGACTTACAGCTCTTTCTTTTGAGTTTTGTTAATCCTGTTGTCCAGGATCCTCACCAACTATAAAGTTTTCTCCTGTTTTTGTCCAATCAACTTCCTGTGCCCAGGAGTGAGGGGAAGCTGCCCACCTGCATTGTGACGGGTCGCCCCATCACCGAGTACCAGTTCTGGATGTGCAGTGTGTGCAAACACTGTGCCTTGGAGCAGGAGATCAGTAACCACCGCTTCTGCCCCCTTTGCCACAGCGCTGTGGCATAACGCAGTATCACTTCCCGCAAACCTTCAGTCAATCGATTGCTGCGTGTAAATAAATTATGCATCTGTTTGTAGGTAAAACAATGTAATAAAACCAGAGACTAAACCATAACTGCGTGGTTCAAGTGTCTACTTTCTCAGCATCACTCATGGGTTCATGAGTGTCTCAAGCTTCTGAAGGTACATACAAAACTGAGTAATACTGACTGGACGCTGCAGCGTGGATAACGGAGCTGGAGGTAAAACTAAGGTGAATTTCCACACTGGGGAAAAAAGTAGAACAGAAGCAAAGCAAGTTACCGTACAATTTAATACACCAGCCTGCCATCTAGTGTTAACTGACTCTCAAAATAGTTCTCATTACATACAGCGGAGGCAATAATCTGTCTCACTGCTGAAGTCAAAACATTCACACTACTTTATAGGTGATAGTGATATGAACTACAGCTTGCTAATGGTGAATTTTTTTTGTGTGCTCCATCATTAAAACAAAATAAACTTTCTTCCCCCAGTGTGGAAATTTACCTCCCTTAGTCTTACCTCCAGCTCAGCCATCTACTCCACAGCATCCAGTAACTATGATTTTCCCAACGGTGAAACTCACCTGCATGAAGAGATTCAGAGCTTCTGAATGTTAAATAATAATGCATAAAGTCATATTCACACTTTTCCAGTAAAAATCATATATACTGTAACTCATAACTGTTTTACAGCATCCAGGTAAACCATTTTCTGCAACATGTAGTTTAGTGAATTGTCCTTAAAATGCATTTAAGATGTAACTAATTCTAATCAAACAAACAAACAGGAGCAGATTTCACACTGCCTGTGGACACAGGGATAAGGAACCGTGTGCCGTAGGTCGAGCACCTAGCGAGCTGACCCATGTCAACTGTTACAGTCTGGAACGCGTCAAATATCAACAAGGTAGTCTAACAAACCTGGACTATTGGCACTGTAACGCGTACCAAAAATTGCAAACATTTTATCAGCTTTTATTTACACTTGACTAAACACAATACTTGTCATGGGATCTACATTACACTTGGCACAGCTAATTTCATGGCTGTGATGCAAAGAACCACTGTTCTGTTAGTATCACAGACCCATCCCTCCTTGACCCATGTTATGGTACCTACAAGTACCTGGAGGTCACTTACTTATGGATGCTGTGCTGCTAGTAAGACGATAATCCATTTAAGAGCCATTATAAAGAATGACTTCAATATCCAAACCTGTTCTAACAAGAAATGGCACAATAAGGACCTATGATGTAAACTATGGTTGTAGAAATCGCACCACCTGCAGCAGCGTCCATTCTAGTTTCATGCTGAAGAATGGTCGCTGTTCGTTTCCAGAGGCATTTCGTGTGCTGTCCGAAAAGCGATGTTTTCAAATGTCAAAATAAACTACCATAACTTACAAACGGAAGATCCCACTGTGACCTGAAAGTGGACGGCCGTCTTCTCGCTGACCCCTGCTACGGCACCTATAAATACCTGCAAGTATCATATGGCTGCCTGTCATCCAGTAGGTATTGATTTATTCCTGATCTCAAGATTGCTGTACATCTTTTCTGGTCTCACGAGTCTTATACTTTTTCTTCCACGCAATGGATTAACTTACTAGTCTGCTGTCCACTTCAGCTGTGTGTTACCTACAAAGTAAATGTGGCCTGACTCTTGATAGACACCATAAACATTCAAAAATCATTGTCATTCACAGTGCTGAGGAAGGCTGCAGTCTCACTAGTTCCTCAGCAAACAGGGAACAGGTTAGGTGCTTTCCTGACAAGGAACTATTCAGAACATACACAGAGCATTGTGCCTCTAGGCCTTTGCTCACAGCTCAATGCACACACCCCTGTGTGGAGAAAGCAGAGTTAACGTGTGCATAGCGGAGATGGAGGAAAATTCTGAGGGATTTCTTTAGAGTCCCTTTTTATTGCTGCCTGATAATAATGATAACACACCGCAACCTGCTCTTGCTTTACTGTTTTACAACTCCAAAGTGTTTTCACACATCCAGGACGGAAACACTTTGCGTGAACAAATGGACCATGCCAGCTTAGATACAAGCTCCTCACATTCCTTTTGGGGATGATCCAGCTACACAAGCTGACACTGGTCACACAGACCACCTTGAGCCGGACTGCACAGGTGCAATTGTACAAAAAAGCCACCAGGAGGCGGTAAGACCAAAACAATGCCTCCATGAATTGTACTTGTACTTACTCAACATTTGACCATCATCTCAATGATGCGTGGAATAAATGGAAGAAGTGAGATGCATTATTTTTTACCTGCTATGTACAAGTCATATGAAGACACAGTTTTGATCATTAGGATATTCCAGCGTGTTTTTGTACTGCGGGCATTTACTCTGTGCCATAACTGTTAACCTTAACCGGTTTCCCATGCAAATACCAAAATGCGTCAAATTAAGTTCTCACCTATGCTGACTTATGTCACTGGACAATATTAGCCGCATACGTAAAATGTATGCTGTTTATAAGGCGTGTAAACTTTTACTCATTATTCTAAGCTTCGCTTCGTGATTGCACGCAGTAATGATACTTGGCCGCAGTGAAATAATTAAAAAGCAGAAGGTTCTTGCACAGGCGCAGGCCACGCCACTGTAGTCCTTTCCCTGAACTAATGAGCAAAGCACAAACAGCGCGTCGACCGGCCCGGGAGACTGTGGATACGCTCTTACCCCGGTCGATTACTACAGTGAACGGTGGGAGGCTGCATTCACTCTGTCAAATACAACTGCAGCTGTTACGCTGGTCCCACTTGTCTGCAGTAAGTCCACAGTGCTTCGAATCCCTGAGCGATATCACTGCCTGCCACGTATGCCAATTTCCACAATCTACTGGGCTGCTGCAACCAGACGCTTGAGGACTGTATCCAGATGGAAACCTCAGCAAGGTCAGCCATGGCAAAGGATGACCAGGGCTTCCTCCTTCGCACCGCACGGCACTGAAGGCAAAGTGCAATTCATGCCTCTTCACAACAGGAGGGTTGGATCAAAGTTAAATATCCAGCCTGTGTACAGTGAGATGCAGGGGAAAAGAACAAACACAGACAAATACAGACAGCTGAATGGGAAACACTACTGATGCAAAGAGGGACGTAAAACAACGTGAGATTCTGAAGGGAGTCAGTTCAGCAGCTCTCAGAGGGCGATGCAGAAGAGAGACTTTAAACATGTTTGAGTGAGTCTGAGGTACATGTGAAAGTGGCTGAAAGGGGGATTTAGGGATGAAACGCAGGATGAGTTTTGCTCAACGTGAAAGGATGGACAGAACGAGAATGTTTGTGATCAGAGGATTATGCTTCACTTCCAGTTCCTGCAAACATTGTAATCTGAGCCACAAATCTGATGATACATTTACAACATACTGAGGAAAAAAGCAGATCTGCCTGGATAGAATTACAGCTGAACACACCATTTATTTTTGTCAAATTTCAGTTTTGCAGAACATGTACAACCATTAAAATAAGCAGCATTTGCCAAATTACATTTGAATGATTTTGCAGGCTGTAGTCTTAACTGTTGCGTAACACTTTTTGCTTATTGATGGAATGGAAAATTCTAAGAACTGAAATAATGAAATTTGGAAAAAAAAATGATACAACAATAAAGAACAAACACCACATCTCTGCCTTGTTGGATTACATTGTTTTTCATGGACCATGAAGCCACACTGAACATCTCTCACTGCCAACGCTACTTCGGTTAAGTGCTCTGTTACTGTGAAAAAATGACACACCGCACGTACATAACGACTGCATCAAGTACCATCCAACATCGGCCCGATGGTGACAAATGTAAACAATTGTCAGGCGATTCTGACACTACTGTGCATCCCTAATGACAGCAGTGCTGGGTTTACCGCGTGACACAATGCGTTCAGCCCTCTGTGCGAGTGCTGTGGTGGAGAGAGGCCCAGGTGTCTCCATAACCCTGTCGACAGCACGATGGAGGTGGCCGCTTCCACTATGCAATTATTACCTAACATATTGCCTTCTGTGCGGTTGCTAAATGTGTTGCCTTTCCCAAGATGAGGTAACGCCTCAGGTTGCTTAACTGAACCATGAGTCAGACGAATCTGTTTCTGGTGGCATGACAAAGTACATGACTTTGACAAATCCAAAGCCTAGGGACTGCTGGACTGGCTGGGCACCCTATTGGGGTCCTGGGGAAAATGGATCCTTGCTGCTGTTATCTTGTTTTTCTCCCTAGTGACGCTCTGTCTAGACTCTGTTACTCGCTGTTTATGCGCATCCCCAGCCCCTATTATGTTCCCGTACTTTCTTCCTAGAGGCTGCTGACACCGAGATACCGCTGTAGGCAGACCCGCGGTTCGCACGGGGTCAGAGGAGAATTCCCCCCATATTGGATGAGCTTTCGCTCCTCCTGGGTCATTTGGTTGTAATGTATTTACAAAAGAGGGGAAACGAGAAAGAAAAATCTACATGTCACGGCAACCAAAGATTTTACACTCTTGCAACATGTTTGGTTGCTGTGACACGTAGATCACAAATACACCCAAATACACCCAGCAACTGCCTGTATGTTTGCTTCATAAGATCTATAGGTCAACCAGCTTGAATGTACCCACCCTAAAGACAACTGCATATAAGCTGATGTGTGGCAGAGGTAGAAGGAGCTTGTCTCCTTGCATGGAAAACTGATCATCAATAAAGAGACCTCGTTTCCACTATTTGCTAATTATTGCAAATTCCACCACTCTGTAAATATGGTTAACAGACTGGATGGTTGAATAAACACCTGATGACTCGTTTACTCTACTGCTTTTATGACAGCAAGCGATAGAGCACATGTCACCCCTGAAGCGGGAAGCTCCACCTCATCATCTCATGCACATCAGGTGGGGTGGGAAGTAACGACATAAGGGCTATACATAGAAGGTCGTGCCTGACACAGTTATTAAAAAGTTGAGTTAAGCTGCAAAAACTACTTGCCTGATTTCAATTCAACGCAACAAGAGATACCAGGGTTTCAACCTTTCTTGGACAACACTGAGGGGTTCAAGATGCCGGAGAAAAGGTTCATTTGGATGATTTGTAAGTCATTAGTCTTCCTGTAAATTCTATGTGTGATATAAGCAAGCCAAACACAAGTGTATTTGTATGTACAGAATAAGTACACTTTAACATGCTCATATTTATTCATTGTTGAATTAATGCAGATCTTTTAAACAAACTGCAGTCTGATAGGAATCTTATTTAACAAGTCAAACCTTTTAAAATTCAATTCCACTTAGTGTTAATTGAAATGGGGAAAAAAAATTCTATAATAAATCATTGAAACTATTTAACATGCAGTCCTTTGATCCATTTTCAACGTGGAACATTTAACTCTAAAATTTAAAAATAATAAAAAAAATGTTGTTCCCCAGCTTAAACTGTGGTTTGTCTTCAATACTAGTTGTGTAGAACTTAAAATTTGTCAATAAGTGTTTTTAGTAATTCCATTAATATTAGTAAGACCAAAAATGGCTGGAGTACCAACAGTCACTTGAAGAACGTGGGCTACCACCTGATAAGGCCAGAGATGAGCACACAGACAGTGTGTGTACAGGAAGAAAGTGTTACTAATAGATAGATGCTATCATAGTCCATTTGTGCATAAAATGATGCACTCAGTTTTGTCAACATCCTTATCCTGTGTTGAAATAACTACAGCGTACCATTACAAGGTGCTGGAGAACCTGTTTTCCTGCTTCTTTTCTTTAGATCCTGGTCAAAGTCTGTACATGGAACATTGATAAATTATAGCCAGTTTCCTTTAATGTGCTTCAACTGTACCCTTTGACATTCCATTTAAATCACGTCTGCATCACACGATATTTCTTCAACAATCAACAAATAAACTGTGAGGAATTCCTCCTGGTTTAATACTTCAGTGATATCAGAAGAAGAGCATTGTGCAACTTTGCAGCACAAACATGTAGTGCGATAAGTAGGACCTTCTTCGTAAGGATTATTACACTGTTGCTGTGTGTGTTTTGGCTTGTTTCTAAAAGACCGTCTGCTGGCCCAAGGACGTATTACTGCACGTTTCCCATAAACAACGGAATAACGTCTTTAGTATGCAGACATTTTCAGTCATTTTGGTTTAGAATGTGAGGAAAGGGCATATTAGGCACATGATAGATGGATGGATGGAAGGATAAATAAATGTCTTGATGTTTGTAAAAATCAGTCTCGTTGTAAACGTTTGCCAGTGTGATGGCCGTGACTGAATGTGTGCGATGTCTCTCCCAGTTCTAGGTGGCTGTATAGGTAAGTGTTCATTGCATCTATAAACTGCCTCTAAAAAGGCAGAAAAATCACTGCAAAATGGATGAGGCTGTAACATTATTAGCAGGACACACTGTAATGTCCCCTGATTAAATTACATTACACACATAAAATGAGCAATTATTTATGCTGTAAGGTCTGGCACCAGGCTGATCATTGTGTAAGCTCTCTGGCAATCTATAGTCTAAATATCAAAACAGTCCTTCAAAGTCTGTTTTTTCAGATCAGTTTCTGAACCGAACATTTTCAGGTGTTGCTGTGAGTGGGGAGGTCAACACCTACAATAAGAGTAAGTGTAACTTTACACGTCACCTGTAATAAAACAGTGCATATTCCAGTTTTTTCAAATCATCTCTTGCTGATATTAACATGCCTGTGCAGCAATTTATGCTCACTGCATACTACATTTGTTTTTATTCAAAATCATTATAATATCTTGTTACAGGCGTAGTGACAACATGCGATGGATCGGTTCAAAAACTCAGATGTGGTAAGAAACAATTTTTAGGGTACGTTTTAAAAAAGTTATGTTGTAACAACCAGGAGATATTACATTAATCTAATATGACGTCTGCTCTGTACTCGTGCTCTGCAGAGCAAGGGGTAATAAAAATCGAGAGCGCCACCTACGGACGCAGCAATGGCTTCACCTGCAGTGACGGTGTGCCCACACAGCAGCTGGCCAATGTGCGGTGCAACCAGCCTGGAGCATATTGTTTACTCTCCCAGAAGTATGGGGACATTTGTCAGTCTCTGCTTAGCATCACTTATCTGCAATGACAAATGAAGTCTTATAGAACTATCGAACCTTTAGCAAATGCAGCAAGACAATTTTTCTTAGACTTAAACAGGTCATATGAAATATCATTAACATAATCCATTTCTGTTGTCTATACAGGACATGCTACTCAAATGAAAACAATAAGGCTTTACTTTAGACTTATAGTCTCCATTTTATGTTACAGTGGGTCAGAAAGCAAATTTATATTCTTCATACTGGTACTCGTGTCAAACATCTGAGTTTGCACAATTTTAAATTCATTACATTTAAATTGATGAATGTAATGTGTTCTTACAGAACCCAACTGAGGAATGAATTGAGGGATTAAGCTGTATTAAACTCACTGAGACACAGTGCTCAGACTTACAAACTGTTTGTGTTATGGACAGACTTGTTCATAAGTTCAGGTTTAATTGTACTCTATCTACAGCAATGTCGAGTTTGTAACTTGAAATCCACAGGTGTGATGGGCGTAGTGAGTGCGAGATGAATGTTGGCCCAGCCCAGTTTCTTGACCCCTGTGCCGAGACCTTCAAATACCTCAACACCTCATACTCCTGTCTCCCTGCCCGTAAGTACTATTGCATTTCATTTGTCACAAATCTTTTCATTAACGTTTCATATAAATGTATTAGTGGAAATACCTCATTCAAATATGACTAATCTTTCAGATACCAGTGTGACCTGTGAACATGGAGTTGGTGAAATCAACTGTGGTACAGCCTGTTTTGTCTCACTTTAAAATGTAAACGCTTGAGATATTTATAGTTGAAATCGATTAACTATTCACGTTGCGTTACACAGGAGCAGATTTGATAAAGATCGTTCACACAACCTATGGACGCAGGGACAGCACAACGTGCTCTGCGGGTCGACCACCTAGGGAGCTGGCAAATGTGAACTGCTTCCTGTCAAGAACTCTCCAAATATCAAACAGGTAATGCTCACCACTTCCCAAACCTGAAATCCCACTGGTACGAGAAGTGCAAAAATCTGGATACACCAACAAAGAGTAATTTTGACAGATTGGAAACTTGGCTACTGTGTAAGTATTGGTATTTAACACATTTTTGACAACCATGTCCTCATAGCCTCTGATAAACACATCCACCATTTTTGCATTGTTTTCTGCATTAACAGCTGTGACGGCAAGAACCGCTGTTCCGTGACTGTAACGGACCCGTCTTTCCCTGACCCGTGTTACGGGACCTACAAGTACCTGGAGGTCTCTTACCAATGCTACCCTGCCAGTAAGTCTAGCCCATTCTGTCTTACTCCGTATGTGAGTACACTAAAACTCCAGCTTAGCTACGCCACAACACTGTGACATGTCCTTATGGCATAGTATGTCAAAATGCCTGAGACCGTTTTATATCTGACCCATCTTTCAGTGACCAGCACAATCTGTGAAGGTGCAGTTGGCGAAATCTCCTGTGGTACGTATTTTAATCCAATGATGATGATGGACACCTGCAAATTAGGTAAAATTTAATAAACAACACATTCTGTAACACTATTTACCAATGTGTCAACATTATGATCATTGTGTGGGAGGGGTCAAGTACAGTGGATATCAGAAGTCCAAAGATTTTCAACAGGATTGAGGTCTGGGCTCTGGCTGGGCCATTCCAGGACAGTGATCTTCCTTTTCCTAATACACTCCTTGGTTGTGTGTTTTAAATCGCTGCAACTTTTTTCATGTTGAAAGATTAAATTGCACTAATTTCAGCTTTTTGACAGCTGGCAACAGGTTTTGTGCCAAAATATCTTTATCTGGAGCCATTCACTTCCTCCACTCTCTTAAGCAGAGCCCCTGTCTCAGGTGAACAAGGTGTTACCATCACCATGCCTTGCTTGTTCGGGTGATGAACTCTGATGTTGTCTGACTAACTAGATCTCTCAGCAAACTTGAAATGAATGCCCTTTGTAAGCATTTTTATGTTGCGCATCAAACAGGAAGGAACTTCATAAAGATATTTCATGCAAGTTATGGACGCAGGGACAGAAGCACCTGCTCCAGTGGTCGACCAGCTCTTCAGCTGGAAAATGTCAACTGCTACCAGTCCAGAACTCTGCAAGTATCAAGCAGGTAAACTTTAACATGCCACTAGTTATTTTATTGTTACTGTTTGCAGACTTTTTAATACTTTAATGGAACCATGATCTTTATTTCTATTTTAATGTCAACAAAACAACCTCTATCTTAGATACAGCTGTGATCAAGAGATCAGCCCACTGAGCACATGTACCTTTTCACTGTTTCTGCATTAACAGCTGTGACGGCAAGAACCGCTGTTCTGTGACTGTAACAGACCGGTCTTTCCCTGACCCGTGTTACGGGACCTACAAGTACCTGGAGGTCTCTTACAAATGCTACCCTCCCTGTAAGTTAACCATCATCTGAAATGAAATTTTGATATTTATATTAAAGTTGTACCATTTTAATAATTCTTCTGCCTTTTTTTTTTTTCCCAGTGAGAAGTGTAACATGTGAAGGTCACCTGAGTTCCATTGACTGTGGTAATCTCAACCACTGATACAGAGTAGCAATATTTTACAGCTGGAAGAGCACTAAGCTGTACATTTATTTACTTGTAAAAATGGTTCTGAGAGAGTGCAATAACAATATTTAAAAGTGGCATGTTTTCAAAATCACAATTAAAGTCCTCGGCATGTTAACAGGAAATGATGTCATAGAGATCATCGACGCAAACTACGGTCGTAGGGACCGCACCATCTGCACTGCTGGCTACTCACCATCCCAGCTGAACAACATAAATTGCGTCCTACCCGCTGCACTTCGCCTAATGTCCGACAGGTAATGTGATTTGTAAATGTCAGAACAAACAACCCCTCAGGATCACGATGAGAGCATAACTTCCATTTGTTGTTAACAGATGCAACGGAAAATCCCAGTGCAACGTGATGGCCACCAACAGCATTTTTACTGATCCATGCTATGGCACCTACAAATACCTGGAAGTATCGTACAGCTGCGTTCCACCCAAGGAATACTGAGTTACTGCGGCTGATTTCTGTCACAATGCTTAGTACCAAAAAAAAAGGCGTGGGACAGTCTGAGACATATGCTATTATTTCAGCTTATAGTTTGATTTGCTGGGGCACCTCTTTCCACTTCTGGTACGCAAATTCTAAATGTACTTTTAAGACTTGAGAAAATTAAGATATTGTAGCATCTCAAATGCTGTGATACTCGGTACTGTGCATGCATCATCTCGATTATTTGATTTATACAAAACGTACCTGGTAACCATTATTAACAAATTCCTTCAATTTTTAAACTGCTAATTTCTCCACTAGTCCTAAACATGACTGTGCTGCAGTATCTGCTTAAAGGTATGAGAAAATCATAAAATGTGAGAACATGAAGAAACTGTCCTTGTGTTTAAATTCTTGCTTTAAGAGTAACCATACAGTATCAGTCAGTTCTGAACAATAATGGGGGTTTGAACCAAGTTCATCAGACTGGCCTTCAGTTCACTTAGATCAGTAAAACAGCGGATAGATAGTGTGTATTTTAAACATCTTCATTCCAGCAAGAACGTGAAGCCGGACTAACTAGTTCAAAGCTGGAGGATTTGGTGACGTCACACACCTGCGTGCATGTGTACAGTTTACCGCCATGAGGTCACCTGCTCATCCTTACAGTCACTTCACACACCAGCAGTGCGCAGAACCACGAGGAGACCAACACGTTCTTCTGGTGGGGAATCGGATGACATGCAAAGAACTGCGTCAATGGGGGGGAAACCGCTCCGATGACGGGAGACGTTGAACACGATATCGCTGCGCGTCACTTGGAAAAAAACACGGATCACGTTAATGCGGCCACACGAGGAAACTGCCGTTTGTGTTTCTCTCCGGTTTCTCTCGGCACCATGAGGCTCAACTGTGCCGTCAGTAATTCTAATGCGCCGGATCGCCCTGCAGGGGTCGCCAGCGCGCGCAGAGCGCAGAAACAACGTGTGTCACCTGTAACTTTGCCATACTTGGTGCAGTTTATCGTTCGTACTTCACAAAGTCCACAATCGTTGTCTCGCAAAGGACTCCGCGGAAAGTTGGAGTTGAGCGAATCTGACCTGAACCTGAGGCGATTCAACGCTGGTGCGCCCCTCTGCCGGGGAATGGTGACTTTACCTCAGCTGTCAGTGCCGCCGGCGACTGACGGAGTGGGACTTAGGCAAAGCAGGCTTTCCGTCACCCGCTTTAGCAAAATACAACTTGAATATAAAGGAGAAAAATTAAACACAATTCTGTGTTAAAGTGACCAAAACAAGACCGTGTCGGGGCGCATTTTCACTTCTCTCGCGGGTGGAACCGAAGGGGCGCGCGCGGCGAAGCCGTGGCACGAGGCACGGCGCGCGGGCCAATAGGAGCAGGGCGCAGGGCCGAGGGAACGGTGACGCGAGGCGAGGCTCCGCCCCGTGCCGTGAGCGCGCCCGGCGTCTCCGTTCCGCGTGCCCGCGCCCCTCCTCTCGCACTCCGGGCTGTGGGACGAGCGGCGCGCAGCCGTCGGGAAAGTTGCGCAGATGGAGCGGAGCGCTGCGAACGGGACGGAGAAGGAGCCCAACAGCAAGAGGTAAAACTGGCCATTTCTGTGTCCTTTCCGCGAGTTTCACTGTCGGAGGAGATTTCAGTGCAAAAGTACATCTGTGAATGAGCGCAGAGCCTCCGGAGCCGGTAACACGGCGCTCTGAAAACTGACAATCTGACCTGGGCGAATCATATTGCCTCGTATAGTTTAAACATTGTTCGTATTGCAAATATAACAGCTGAATGAGTTGAGCAGCCCTGTGCTAGACTTAAAAACCACAGTTTGTTCTTTCTGGATCACTGGATTTACCCTTCCATCCCTCCAACCCTCCATCCCTCCACAGTCACTGAGCGGGAGGTCTAGGATGGATCTCCTGCTGGGCTCCGCTGCTCACGCCGTCCACCGACAGCGTTTATTAATTACCTGAAGCCCCGTACGATGTTCAGCGTCGGAACCAATAAAAGCCCATCAAAAACACTTTTGACCAGATGTGTCAAAATAGATTTGTGGAGCTGCAGTCATCCCTGTGATGGAGATAACTGAGGATGAAGACTCAGCCGTGGGACGTGTAATGCCGCACCTCCTCGCAGCGTGGCAGGGAGCCATTCAACAGCACACGGTGGACATCAGTTCCACCGGGCTTCCCTCCCCTGGTCCCGCTCACCTTCCGTTTGCAACCTGTTGTATCTCCGCATCACCGTCAATATCTGTAAATCGTTTTGTCGGCTGAGCACGTTCTTACCGATAACAAACATCGATCTTAGAGAGTCCAGACGGATGCCTGCTGGTCTCATTTCCAGGTGTAAACCAAATGTCCCTCTTGCAGGTGATGGAGCCTTGAGCTACGCTTTGCCAACCAGCCACTGTTGGTCTGAAGCTGTGCCCCTGCCATGGTGTATGGAAAGATCCTCCACAGTCATGGCTCAGAGGGGGGCTTCATCAACCTCAACGTGGGGGGCTTCAAACAGAGAGTGGATCATAGCACCCTTCTGCGCTTCCCCCACACGAGGCTGGGCCGTCTGCTGTCCTGCCACTCAGAGGAGGCCATCCTGGAACTCTGTGACGACTACAGTGTGGCTGACAAGGAGTACTACTTTGACAGGAATCCCCGTTTCTTCCGTTACGTGCTAAATTTCTACCATACTGGAAAGATCCACCTGATGGAGGAGTTGTGCGTCTTCTCCTTCAGCCAGGAGATCGAGTACTGGGGGATCAAAGACCTCTACTTGGATTCCTGCTGCAGCAATAAGTACCAGGAGCAGAAGGAGTACGCCGAGGAAAAGGACTGGGACCGCAAGAGCGATGAGCAGCAGCAGAGTTTTGACTCGTCCTTCGAGGAGCTGTCGGTCTTGGACAGAGACGTTGAGAAGTTTGAAGGCGCCTGGTGCTCAGAGATCAGGAAAAACATCTGGCTCAGGCTGGAGAACCCTGGATACTCCCGCTCTGCTAAGATGATCGCCATCGCCTCCCTCGCTGTGGTAATCACGTCCATAGTGGCCATGTGTATCCACAGCATGCCCGAGTTCCATCAGGTTGATGCAAACGAGAAGGAGGTTGAGGACCCCGTGCTGGCCGTCTTCGAAATAATCTGCATCCTCTGCTTCTCGCTGGAGTTCCTCATCCGGCTCTTGGTGACGCCTTGCCTGCGGAAATTCCTGAGCAACCCCTTGAACATCATCGATTTCGTCTCCATCGTGCCCTTCTACGCCACCCTGGCTTTTGAGACCGCGGACCAGGAGAGTGAAGAGAACGAAGACCTGGAGAACGTGGGCAAGGTGGTGCAGATCCTTCGGCTCATGCGGATCTTCCGCATCCTCAAGCTGGCCAGGCACTCTGTGGGGCTGCGATCCCTGGGTGCCACTCTGAGGCACAGCTACCACGAGGTCGGGCTGCTGCTCCTCTTCCTCTCCGTGGGTATCTCCATCTTCTCCGTCCTCATTTACTTTGTGGAAAAGGAGGAGGAGGAGTCGGAACTGCAGAACATACCGGTGGGTTGGTGGTGGGCTACGATCAGCATGACCACGGTGGGCTATGGGGACATGTACCCTGTAACCTTGGGCGGGAAAGTGATTGGGGCTTTGTGCATCATCTGTGGATTACTAGTGGTGGCGCTGCCAATTACCATTATTTTTAACAAGTTTTCTAAATACTACCAGAGACAAAAGGCCATGGATGTGGATCAGTGCAATAATGAAATAAAGGCTCCAGACGCTAGTCTTCCGTACTTCAACGTCAGGGACATGTATGGGCAGAAGATGCACACTTTCATGGCCAGCCTCTCCTCCCAGGGCAGCGTGAGCAGTGCTGAGGACGACACCGACGCTTCCAGCATCCAGGACGTAGAAACCGTCCTCAACACGGACAGAGCTGAAAACAAGGAGCCAAAGTGAGATGCTGCTGCCTCTGGCTTGTCAGCAGCACGAGTACAAACTTTCTCACACTAAAAGCACTTTGTGGTTCTCAGGGTGAAGTTACTTGATCCAAATCTGTTCTTCGCTACTTTCACACACACACACACACACACACACACACACACACACACAAAAAAATCGTGGGAGAACAAGTTTCCTTGGCGTTTATTTCGGCTACCGTCTCTTCACTCGCCGCTTAGGACTACCGGCCCGGATTATTCGTGAGAATATACGAGCAAGCCAGAGAGAATTAGCTGAATGTACGTATTAATTATTCATTTAATGAGATTAATAAGCATCAACATTTTGCCTTGAGAGAAATAATTTCAAATGAAGCTACAGAGAATGAATTTATTGGCATGCCACTGCATCCCTGCCAGTACTTCATTTGCGGAAGTGACGAATGCGTGCATGATCCGACACCGCGGACGCCGTATGGAAATGCAGAATCAATAAAGTATGGTGGATAACAAATATTAATTGTCTTTTTATTATGCCATTTGTTTAAACTCAGAACAAGAAGTTGGGAAAAGTTTATAAATAATGCTTTGCATAAACAGGATTATTTGAACAGCAATATAAAAAAAGCACTTTGATTTTCTTACAACTCGCCTGTTTGCGTTGCAGTAATTCAAAGATGAGTCGCGTTAAATCTTTTTTGTGTTTCTTTTCCCCCCGGAGTGAGAGGAATGTTTAATCGGATTAAAATGAGGGTTTTTTGGATCGATACGAAGCAAATGGCCTGTAGAACACGAAGGAGAGCTCTGACAGCAGGGCGTCTCTGACTGGTGCAGCGATAATCCCATTGACTGTTCTTACTGAGAAGGTGCTGCGTGTTGCTGGGAGCTCCAGGCCCTCAGGTTTGCTCCCGAAGCGGCGCGGTGCAGGTTTCTGCCGCAGCCGGACTGGAGCTCTCCCTCCTCTCTGCGCGCTCACCTGCAGGCAGTGAAACACGGGCAGATGTTGTTTAAGAGCGTAGTCCTGACTAGATCACGGGCTGGACCTCCACTGCTGTCTCTACGTCATGCCTCGTGTTATATTTTGACATTCTTGAAGCGGACGTCAAATTCTCAACAATCTTGTTAGCTTTCGGTCAGAAGATCAGTGTGTTGGCCCAGCTCACTGTAAAATGATAAATATTTCAAATATGTTGTTGTGTTGCACGATATACTGAGCGTTTTGCTTTATGTTCCGCAACCTCAAGTGTGGCAGACAAGAGAAAACAAACACGAATTGCTTTATTGATTTTGAAATAAAAAGCAACAGTGCAGCAAAATGTGTGTGGAAATGAGCTGATTATAGCCTCCCTTATGAGGAAATACGCGGAAGGAGAAACCGGCCGAAAGAGAAATATCGTAATGCGTCGGCATGCCGGCTGTGCCCTCACAATGGGGCGAAATTGATTTTGTGTCAGCAGCTAACCTTTCACAACGCCGTGCCATCCATCTCTTCCCTTTTGGAAAGGCTCTTTTTTTCTAATCCGGGCGAATCCGCACCCCCTCGAGCTGGGAACGCTGCGGCCGTTGTTTGGTAGTCAGGGAGCCGCTGCCTTTTGGGGGGTCTTCTGTGAAACTGCAGGGGAAGGGCAGCACAAACGTGGGCACCTCAGTTCACACGGTCGGAGATTTCCTGGTCGGAAAGCTACGCGCTTGTTTCAAAATGGCGAGGACGTGTGGGGTTCCTCCATGTGTGGGGCAGGAGGTGACATACATATCTAGGAAGTCAGGGAGAAGTTTCAGAGAGGACGTCTCATTTACCTGTCAACCACATGAAAACTGTCCTTTTCAATGGTAAACTCGCAGGAACTCAACCTGGGATTCTCCAGCGCTTTCAGTGTGTATCCCAGAATTAATTGTTCGGAATGCATTGAAAGACTTCCCTTTGCCTTTGTGCCGCCTGCTCTACAGCATGATCTATCTGCCCCAGAAACACAGGTAGTGGGTGCAGACTGCAGGTAGGCTGCAACACAACGTACCCATCAGGGTTTGGGTACATCAGCCAGGTCACATCAGAAGTGCCCAGGAGGCCGTCGGCACCATACCTCCTTCCAGTGAGATGGATGATGTTTCATTAACGCCAGCCGACACGTTCCGCCTTCACGCCGAGGGTGTGGTAGCAAGCAGGCTGGCTCAGACGTCCTCGCGAAGCACCCTGGAGTGACCAGCCAGGTTGCTGGGAATCCACTGCTGGGCTGTGTTTATGTCTGGTGACGTTCAACAAACTATTTATGAACAGGAGGGTAAACTATCTGATGGGTTAGGAGAGACGAGCCATTTCACAATCATTCATAATCATCCTCAAAGACGTAACCTCTTAGGATTTTCCTTGCACTCCGGTGTATTTTCACTGACCTGAAGAAAACGAAAGGAAACTAGAACCAAATGTGTTGTTTTCTGTGGTCGAGCTGCTCTCTATTTCCCAAAGAAGCAACTAAAAGGACTAAAACGAGCAAAATCCCCTAAACACACCTGAGGTTACTGTGCACATGTTCTGTGATCTAGCAAAGTGCTGCAGATGGTCTTCCTCCTCCTCCTGCTGTACCTCCAGGACACCAAGCCTTTGAGCAGCTGTGATAGAGGCCTGCACTTGCCGGATGGGAGACCGCGCACACACAGCTCCTAGAGCTCAAGCGTTCTTCTCCAGATTACCCTCCGTGGGGTACGTAAACATGCATCAAACGCAGGAACTGAATTCCCAGCCTTGATATCAGCCCCGCTAATGCTCTTCTGAAAACACTGAATGGCTCACTGAAATACTTTCCAACAGTGGCGGTTGGCCATTTTATGTGGTGTTTGCTCTGTCCTCGCGAAGTGGGTGCGAGGCTCTCTTTAAGTACAGCACAAGTTTCAATCTAATTTTTAATTTTTTTTTGAGGCCAGTGCTCTTATTACCTTCTCTCACCATAAAGAAGGCATTAAAGGTATAAGAAGCGAATACTGAAAACAGCACGACTGAGATTTTTCTCCAGGGGCTATTTTCAGAAACCCGGCCTATCGGCATCAACAGAAATTATACGGCACAAAGCATTTTGTAGCAGGAAGAAGGACGGCAACGATAAATAACGTAACGCCAATCTTTGATCTACCCACATTTTCTCACCGAGGCAAAAAAAAAACATGATCAAGGCCGTATTTTTTGATGAATGAACTGCTGCTAATGTGATGGATTAAGTGACAAAAGCCCGAGACACCGTGTGTCCTCACAAAACAGAGCATTCCTCAGGATGACGCCGGAAGGCACGGTTTGGGACAGAAGGTACAATAACTCTGCGTTGGTGTCACTGTCTGAGCCTGTCCGAATGGCGGCGGAGCTTGAAAACTGTCATCAATATTGACGGGAGGTCACCGGGACGCACGAGTTATCACAAGTATGCAGACCTGGAGCTCGACGCCGTTCTCGGCGACTGCGGGTGTTTTGAGGCACTGTGCCACCAATAGCTGTGTTTTCAACAGTAATGCTGTTTTCCTATGTCAGAATATAAAACAATAACGTCAATATTTTATGTTAACGTGAGTCCAAACTGAACGCTGCCGTCATCTGATGCCAGTCACCAGCACAATGGACACAGCAAAGACACGTTTCACTTGGATGGTTTTTCACATCTGAAGGTCTGTGCATTCCAAAGCTTTGCAATCCGGTAAAAATGGTTTAGTGTGGGATTGCCGTGACATTCAAGGTCAAACTCGTACACCTGGGCTTGAGAGAAAACACAACTGTGAGATGGCAGCACTGTCAGACAGGCTTCTCGTGGTGAAATGTTCAAGTTGAAGTTTTCAAAGGCTGTGAATAAACAGCCTAATATGCAATCCTACAATCACAAACAAAATTCAAGAATATTTCTAGCATAACAATTCGATTTGCCTAAATCGAGCTGGCAACGTGTCTTAGCATGCTCACCGCTGTTGCAGGACGTAAATTTCCCACATGCTGAACTACAGTAAATAAAACATATCTGTTGCGTGTCACAGCTTCCACTCGATTTCCCAGCACCCACAACGAATCGCCAGGGGAAAACGGGGGTATCTGGTGTGCGGTGGACTTCTAAGCGGGACGCTGTGTTTGGCCCCCAGAGCTACGCCCTGGATTCACAATGCTGAGCTAGTCTTGCTTGGTTTATAGAAGGCAACATCCCAGATCAAACTCTTCTTCCCTTTAAAGAAAAGAAACTCTGCCTCCATAAAAGACAAAACGTGATAAAGAATCTTAATCAGGCTCCTATATAAACGAGGGATTTTGCCAAACACTGACCTGGGTTTTATTGCTGGTCTCCTCCTTTTTGACGCATCCCCATCAAAGTCCTGTTTTGCTGACGTCCTGCCGCGGCGGGCTGAGCGCAGAGCCACGTTGGAAGACATACAGGCCCCCTGTGATTCAGAAACAGATTTATAGATCACTGTGGGAACAGCCTCCTCATCCTGAAGGGACCGTTGCTGGTGTCTAGTGACAGCATCAAGGCTGGTGGTCTGAAAATCCACAAAGAGGGAAACATCTAGCAGTGTACTGCAGTGCACTGCATCTACTTGAAACAGGTTTGGCAATTTCTTAGCAGAAAACAAATAAGACGAAAGTCTTCTGTGAATCACAGAAACACAGATGTGTTTGTTTGCCCAGCTAAAGTCCCACAATGCCTTCTGGTGTCCTCCATCGGCCATTCCGACACGAAGCAGGAGAAACAAATAGCAATAGCTGATCTGTCTTCTATCTGCGAAGCTCACACGTACACAAATCGCTGGTGTTTTGGAACTGCCTGAGGGAACATCCAGGGCCACTTTCAATTCTGCAGAATTGTTTACTTGCAGGAGTGACGTCTGGCACGAGGGCAGTAGCTGTTCCTTCTGAAAGTGACCTCTGTAGAATTAATCTCAGCTTCAGTTCTCGCGCCCCTCCGGCGGGCCGGAGAGGATCGCAACGAAGGTGTGGAAAGTGCTGAGCAGACGGACCGGGCAGCAAACCCCTGATCCGTTTCCAAGGAGAGTGAGGGGGCAACAGAAGGGAGAAAACTGCAGGAGCAGTGAAGTAGAGATGATGTACAAGTGCTGGACAAGCGGAGCCACGCTGTGCACCCGGCGCTTCACCACAGCGGAGAGGGTATGAAAAAGAGCCCCCCCCTAAAATTTC
Organism: Arapaima gigas; assembly: GCA_900497675.1. Classification (NCBI taxonomy): domain Eukaryota; kingdom Metazoa; phylum Chordata; class Actinopteri; order Osteoglossiformes; family Osteoglossidae; genus Arapaima; species Arapaima gigas. The sequence continues at coordinate 43,566 of UFQX01001233.1, read as the reverse complement.
ACTCTTTCCTGCGCAGACTGGACCACTGAGCAGAATGAAGCAAAATTCAGACCTCAGGCAACTCCTGTCAGCTGCGAAAATATTTTACATATCCATTAAACATGGTAATTCAAACTCTTTGGCCATATTTTTAATATGGGGTTTAGAGTAGTACTGCATTACGGTGTAAAGTAAACCATTACTGAGCAGTTGGCAAATGCGGTGAAAGAATTATCTACTCAAATACCACTCTACATGTACGACTATTGGGCCGTAGACTCGCGAATACCGTTATTACACTTCGCGGCCTGCAAAGTAAAAACTGCTTTGCTTGGCAACAGAACGGATGATGGAATTCAATTACTACCTCTGAGACACTCTGCAAAGTTTGCGCTTGCAGGATTTAAAAAAGAAAAAAAAAAATCAATTCTACTCTCAATTTCCCCTCATAGCCCGTGACGTTCGTAATGAAGGGGAGAACTGGGGTGACCCCTGCAGGGCCCACAGCATCCAGATGGGCTCAAGCAGTTCCAGCTGCTTCCCTCACATCGAGTGACGGACGCTCCTTTCTCACGAGTTCCGTATTTGAACGTGTAAGCCTCTTATCGCGTCTTCTGTAATGTACTGCATGAATTCCTTTAAGTCAATTTCAGTCCATTTATGCCATGGCTCTCAGTGGGTCTGGGGTTGTCACTGAGGACCAGTTTTAAGTGCACTTATATTGCATGTGAAAAATGTACCATTTGTGGGTAAATATGATTCAAATGTGAATAAAGATGTGCTTGCAGTTCACATCAACGTTCATAAACTGGCGTGAGATGTCTGAGATGTCAGTCGGAGATGAATACACAGCCTGACGGTGCACGAGATGAAAATTTTGCAAGCTTGAAAAAAAAAAAAAAAATCTGCATCTGTTAGACTTCCTCATCACTGCTGGCTCACCCGTGACCCCCTCTGCAAAGCCAGCGTGTGCTGTGCCTGAGACAGATGTTAGACACGTCCATCGTGAGAGGACATCTCCTCACCAAGGCGCTGGTGCACCACTGACACCCAGAGAGGCAGACGGGACAGCAGATGCTTGTACACGTTGTCCGCTGCACTAAGGGACTGTGAAATGAATCAACAAACCCTGGATTCACGAAGGAGGGGGACGGGGGTTCTCTGAAATGGTGGGAGATCGGGACGGCCACGAACAGGGTCAGTAATCTGCTGCAGATGCGTTGCTTTCTCATGTACGGGAAATGTAACAATCGATTGTCCTCCACATGTACGAATGGACACCGCAGCGATAATTAAACAATGCAAAGAAATCGATCTGGGATGCAACATGGATCAATGAAATCACCGCTCAGTTTGTCAGTACGGTGGGGCTGCAAGATCCCCGCTTGACCACCAGTGGACATTAAACAAAGACGTGGTTTGTCGGGGCGATCCGTCAGAACGTGGTAGGCAGCGGCCAGCCCTTCCATCACGACACCCTTCAACGTTCAACGATGAATCGCTGCTTGGCGACAAGCGGAATGTCCCAAGGAGCTCAGATCATTTATGTATTTTTCGAAACGTGCTGGAAAGGTCATTAGCTCCTGAGCCGGAGTGCGGAAATCATACGCCCAGGGGCTTCGGGTTTTTTCTTTTAATCACACTGACGCAGCGGGTCAGGTGTGCATTCAAGTCTTCCGTGTACTGCAGCGAGCTTGCAGGGTTGGTCACGTAGCTGCGGGGCTCGCCGGTTCATTCGGCCGGGTAAAACCGCGCAGGAGCGGAACCACCGGGCTGGTAGTGTCCGCTGACGAGACCTCCTCCACTTCATCGCTGGTAAAACCAAAGAGTAAAGCGGCCTGCGTGGAGGCCAGGTTCTGCCCCTGAAGGAGGACTACCCTACGCTCTCACGCCACTAGGATCCACACAAGAAGCAAAAAAAGAGTAACAACGTATGAGCAATCGTGCAATCCAGAGAAAGGAAAAAGAGCTGTAAACACATAATGGTGTGATTTCCAGGCAGTAAAGCAAAGTGTGGACCCTGCGTGGCCCCACAGTACAGCCCAGCTCAGGGCTCCACGAGCTCTGAGAGAGATAATGGAATACGGTGCCGAGGCCCAGTGCATTACCAGAAATGTTTATTGCCTTGTTAAACCTTAATGTGCTTGAAAGCAACGCTCGAATGGAGCCGGACACAAGCTGGAAAGAGGAAATGCCGCAGAGCCCCTCGCAGCGACACCTCAACGTCTAGTGGCTTGTTGGGATGACGCGCCAAGCTGGGCTAGACCGGGCCAAGCTCAAAGCTGGAGACCTATAAATGTGTGTACGATATTCTCGTCCGATTAAAATACGTGCCATTACAATAAAAGCTCCTATTTCAATCTGCTAAGCTGTCTGCCAGGCAACAGAACACCTCGAGGAGAGACGGCAGCTGCATAAGGAGCGCTGGACGCAGGTTAAGGAACGATGACCATTTGATCTGTTCCGATTATATTTAAAGGTGCATCACTGGCCTGAGGTGCCAGTGCCAGGTCTCAAACCTGAGGTTCATACCAACAGCACCAAACCCTTGGTAGACACCCGGTGGTCTGTCTACCTTGCATCCATGGTGTGGAAGCCCTTTGTCAGCGAAACATGTGGGGACGTGTCGGGACGGTGCTGGAGAAGCCGCTGCGCGAGCAACAGAAACGTGACACACTGATGTGTTTGCCAAGCACCGGCAGCGGCCGACAGACACCTGCTGCTCTCAGAATTAGAAACCTGACCAGGCAACGTGTGGCTGAATTAATACATGTGTGAAATCGCACCAGAGGGAGGGCACATTTTGTCAAACGTCAAAAGTAAACAGACATGACAACGTTTCCTGACTGCCTGAAGATCTCACGTGCATGCTAGTGTGTGCCTTCAAAAAAACTAAAACAAAAAAACACCCCCCACAGGTTAGAGCAGCCATTAAAGTGACCCCTTCGGTCCCACGCTGTCAGCAGCCGATCTCACAGATCGATATCCCCTCGGTTTGTAAGGAAATGAACGCAGACCCATTACAATCCACAGATAAAGTGGACCGTATAATAGTGCCCACCCTGCAGTGACTGATGGTCACACAAGGTTGAGTTTGCCGTATCTCCGCTAAAGATCTATCAACGGTCAGTCACGTTTGGTAGGTGGGGGGGTGTCGCAATGCAGCAGCCGCAGCGGCGGTGAACTTTACTGCTCTGCGCACTTCTTACACACCATAAACCAAAGTAAATGTTCCGACATGTTCTGACAGCAGAAGACATGGCAGACAGACACACGGAGCCCAGACGACTCCATAAGGAGCCCTGGGGGGGGGTTCAGGTGGTCCAAAACATGAGTAATTTTCACTCATATAGCCATAGTACAATGTGTGAGGAAGTGCCTCCGTTGCCATTTCTTGGTTTCTTGGATGGTGACTATAATGTTTAAGGTGTGAATTAAACAGGGGCAGCAGGGAGTGTTTAGGGAAGAAAACACAAGCAGAACAGTGAAAAGTAACAGAAAGGTAACAGTAGGGCTTAAAGACACTGAAAATATATGTTATGACCATTTCTGGTACATGGTACAGTCTTCCCTGTGGGTCAGGTTCAGCGACAATAATCAGTATTGCTATAAAAAAGAGAAAACGCAAAGGCATAAAATTTCATTCTTTGAGCTAAATTAAATCCAGTTTTAAACGACTCAAAATAAACCAGAAAACATCGTCTGAACAAACTCCTTCTCAGCGGCAACTGCTAATTCATCTGGCGAATATTTGCCGTGTACGTCATCTTGTTACGACAGGGAAGTCCAGAAGAAGTCAACAGTGAACCCTGTGGAAGGAGTTGGATTAAGGCGGCCCCGCGTACCGGCGTACGCCAGCAAATGCTATTTAGTGAACGAGTAGCTAAATCATTTGTTCAACAGCCTAGCAGCACGTACACAGAAACACCTTTACCCATTAATACAAAATGAACGGGCTCACGGCGGAACCCGGGAAAAGGCCCACGGCTCAGGTTGGCTGCAGAAAACGCTAAACCATCGGAGAGTCAGAGCTGGCGGAGAGATGCTTCCCACAGCCAGCTATGCAAACGTGGGCCTGTGAAAAGTGACGGTAGTTGCTGCTCATAAATGAGAAGAGCAGCGGGGAAACCCAGCGCGACGAAAGGCTTCCAGTGCCGAGGAGGGCGAAGCGACTGGGCCTGGGGGGGGGGGGGGGGG